>JALIZH010026461.1:0-34272 GCA_030522465.1 Rhipicephalus appendiculatus
GGGCCGTACGTACGCACGTCCTACCTGTTCCTATGCTAACCCAGTCAAAAAATCCGTCAGGCTATCGGTCTGTTGCCTGTCGTTATATGTTATTTTGGCATGTCGGCGTATCGGACGCTATCGGTGTATCGGACGCTATCGGTGTATCGGGCGCTATCGGTGTATCGGGCGCTATCGGCGTATCGGGCGCTATCGGCGTATCGGACGCTATCGGCGTATCGGGCGCTATCGGACGCTATCGGCGTGTCGAACGCTGTCGGCGTGTCCGAGGCTGTAAGAGGAGGAGGAGGGTGAGCGAGGCTGCTGCTTTCCCCCACCCTCTGCACTGGGCCGCAAATATTAGGCAGGTTCAATTACCGGCGGCATTTCGTTCTGGACGCATACTTCAGGAATGAAACGTGTAATTAACTTCCCAGCATTGATCACATTGAGAATTGGTTGCGTGCCTCTCACGAGGCAGTCTTATGCGACTTGACACCTCGGGGTGGTGCCTGACGCAGTATCCCCCCTACCCCTCCCCCCGCAAGTTTATGAAAGCAAAAGGCTATTTGCTTCGGTGACCAGCGTGCGCACGGGGGGGGGGGGGGGTGCGGACGCCTACCCTAGTCACAAAAGAGGAAGGGCGCAAAGTCAGCCCCATACATTGACATAATAGGGAGGGGGGGCGCTGCGACGAACCTTCACCCCCCCCCCCCCCCTGAAGGGGAACCCTGGCCACGCCTACGTCTGTGAACACCTGTTAGTCTTACAACTTGAAGCTTGTGGTCTGCAAGTCAACATGTGTGCTTGGTGGCTTTAGTTACTGCAGATAAAATGCACCTGTAATAACTTCAAGTTCTTCAGCATCAGCAGAAACATATGTTAATGGTCTAGAATTGACCACTGCCTCGACTTCTGCTATAACTGTACTCAGTTGCTCAAAGTTGAAGCTACCTTTCCCTGACGTTCTCTGGAGGCAGCCTTTAACTGTTCGTATCATCCTTTACCAGAAGCCTCCCCACCATGAAGCACGCTCAGCAATAAATTTCCACGTGATATGACTCATCGCACAAAAGTTCTGAACTTGTACGTCTCATAAGATCTCGTATATGGATTTCAACTCAGAGCTAGCTGCTTTAAACGTTAGAGCATTGTCAGAATATAAGACACTTGTTATTCCACGCCGCGCGACAAAACGACGAAAAGCCAGCAGAAATGAATTGACGGTCATATCACGGCATAATTCTAAATTAACAGCTCTAACTACTGCACATGTAAAAACAACAATATAGGCTTTCACGGTGAAATCTCCTTTCACAAACACAGGCCCGGCAAAGTAGACGCCGCTGACTTGAAATGGCTGTGACTGGGACACTCTGTCCTTTGGAAGAGGTGCTGTCGGCGTCGAGGTAGCATTAAGTCGAAATCGCGCACACACAACACATTTACTAATCACTTTCTTCACACACTGACGTCCCTTAAGAAGCCAGACCCTTTCACGCAGTTCAGTGAGAGTAGCACTAACACCACCATGAAGAATGCGTCGATGCATGTCCTTCACAATGAGGTGCGTGCAGTGCTGGTCTGGTGGCAGCAGTGCGGGGAATTTCACGTCGTCCGAAGTCGTTTCGTTGTCGAGGCGAGTTTTGATGCGAAGGATGCCTTCTTTGTCCAAGAAAGGATGAAGGTCTCGTATGCGCGAACTTTTCTTAAGTGTCCTGCCATCAGATAGTGCGAGGATGTCTTTACTGAATGCCCGCAACTGCATAGTCTTCAGCCATACTTCTTCGGTTGTGCGTATTTCTTGAGCACGACGGGGGGCCCTCCCATTGTGGATGGGCGTTCTTTCGACAATTGTGGATAAATCTTTTGACCCATGCTGTTATCCTAACAATCTTCTGCCAGCTACTGTACTTGTTCATGTCTAGTATGGGCTCTAATATTGCACTCTTAGACATCAGCACAATCTCCATTTTGTTTTTCACTTCGACTAATGTAGCTTTAGAATTAGCGGTCTCCTCTTCCCTCTTTGGCCATGTTTCCGGAGCCGCAGCTAGCCAATCGGGACCATACCACCACAAGTTACTCTCCTTGAGAATACGTGCTGACAAACCTCTTGTTAGAAGGTCGGCTGGGTTGTACTTCCCGGTACAGTGACCCCAGCAACTTGGTTCTGTATGGGCTTGAATTTCAATGACCCTGTTACAGACAAATGGCTTCCACTTTGTTGCTGTAGACTGAATCCAGCACGAGCAGATATTGGAATCAGTCCAACAGTAGTATGGAGTGCTTCGTGGTAGTGTGTCTCTTAGAAATGCTGTTAACCACCTAGCTCCGAGGCAAGCTGCCACCAATTTAAGTCGTGGCAACGTCAGCTGTTTTAGTGGAGCAACTCTTGCTTTTGCTAAAAGCTGTTGTACAACGCTATTTTCTACAGCACCTTATTGATTTCATCATTGCATAGCATACCATCATGCAGAATGCAATTATATGCTTTCATGTCTTACAGCCTTATTCTTGTTTTTGCCGAACGAAAGCACTCGAACAGCCCTTAAAAATATTGGTATAAGGATAAGATATCAAAATTAGTTTTACCCAATTTGCTGTCACCAAATGCAATTGCTATGTTTCTTCGGAGAGCAGCCTTTACGTACAGATGTCCTTCATCAAATGTATTATTATTATTAGAATAGGCTTAATTGCGCACCTGGCAGTAAAGTATACATTCATATTAACCAAGTTTTATACTGTGCATATTCTGATTTGGTGTGCTAACAATTCTGCATCTTATAAAAGTGCAGAAGAGACAGCCTTGAATTTGAACACCACAGTGAATGTAACTGCGCACGTGCCTCGGAGTATTCACTCTTGCTGGAAAACCTGAAAGTAAAGAATTTCTTTTTAGCTCAAGGTAACTGCAGACTGACACGTTTTCATTGAACAACTGCAGCAACGCCATAGCCAGGTTTTGTCTCCTTAGGAAAAATAGCTTGGATCCAGTACACAACCACTAGAAATGAAAATTACGGATGCAAAAAAAAAACAAACAAAAAAAAACAGCAGTGCCGTACTAGTCCGCACAACCTAAAAGGATTAGCTGTCCAAAAACATCATACACGACAAAGGCAAGCTGCCTCTGTGCACAGTCATGCCCTTCACGGGTTGGTTCGTACTTAAGAAAGATTTTAAGGTGCGAAAAAGACCAAACACACAGAAAGATGCACAGATACATCTGTGCTCTGCGCATGTTTCTGTGCGTTGTTTTTTTTTTTTTGCACCGTTCAATCTTAAAATAAGTTTGTCGTGAACATGAATGACAATGTACCGCTTTCAGTGCAATTATGAATCCACGCTGAAACGATCAGTTGTTTCACATATTAGGCTAGCAGCAACTAGTCGCATCACCTGTACTTCATGTTCCAGAAGCATGCACTGCAAGACCGACTAGTGGGGGGGTTGTTTTTCCAGCATGAGACCACCATGTTTCTTGTGACAATAACTGATATTAAATCAAGTTTTATTCTCTTATTGGCAGACAGAGATGTGCTATGTTTTCTAGCTTAAAAATAAAGTGGGCATTCGATTTCCATTCACTTGTGCCTATAATGCTCTTTGTCATTTTTATAATGTGAATGTGCATTCAATTCAGTTATATGTTATTGTGAGAACAAATAACGAATGATTCTGCGGTGTTTCTTCTGCCACTAGCCTAATTTGGACACCAATCGTTTCAGCAATTACATTGGTCCAGTGAAGCCTGAATTAACGAAAGTCGCCTGTACTTAATTACATTCAATTTTATTTGAGCGTCAGAAGTTCTTGTTCAAGATGCCTGTGAACATCCTCTTCTCTTCTCTTGGAACCCATAACAATCCAGATGAGGCCTGCACAAAAAAGAAAAAGCAATCATGACGTTAAAAGAAAGAAAAAAGCACTTACAGTTAAACCTCCACAGTTCGTGGAGTTGGCAGCAAACCATGGGGATCTGTTGCCGTATTTTCAGTTATTGTGACCGTGTGTGAACAGGCGTCTGAAACTAAATTCAACACGCTATCATGCGCTTGACATGAGGCCATTCGTGCTATGAACTTCTTGCGAGTGCGAAGCAATATTAGACTGCAAGGCTGGTGAAATTTCCCTGATAATTGATATATTACTGCAAGCTTTTGATGGCATGCCATTCGATCATGTGGAAGTATTTTCCTTGTCAGGTAATGTGCTTTTGCCTGCAAAGACAGCAGTGTTTTTCGAGTGACTTCTCACCTCTGAGAAGGTATGTGCTATGAATTAATTGAGCTGGATTATGCTAACGCATTAAAGAAGTGAAACCTGCAGACTGTTCCACTTGTGTGTAGATGGCGAACATGTACACTGAGTCAGTTACTTTACCTGCAGGGTTGAAGCTTTAATACTCTTAAGAAGATACATTGATGCAGCTGCTGTCTCTATAAATAAAAGCTTGCCAATTCCTGACCACTTGTCAAAATTTAAGAGCTTGAGGAAGAAATTGACCCCCTCATTTTAACCAGCACACCCTCCAAAAGCTATCTTGTATGTTATGCTTCTGTCTTTGACTTAGCATAACCTGAGCATCCACTGTCACCACAGCAATCCTGCATACTTCAATGCATCAATACTGGAACCCCGCCCCCCAATTTCACAGAAGCCGTACCTTATCGATGACAGCTTACAGCAGATGGTGTTGAGAAAATATTATACCTTTGGGGACCTGATTCTCAGCATTCGTCATCCTATCGTTCACTAACAAACGCCCTGACTGAGTGCATAAACCGCACCTCTACCAACACGCACAAGAAGGGAAATCTGGGCTAGTTGGATATGGTTCATTTTCGATCAGCTTACAGCGCAAGAAAAGAGGAAGACGTAGACCAAGGATGTGACAACACGAGCGCTGACTGTCAGCTAAATTTCATTAGAAGGTAGGGCCCGAATAAATACAGAGGCCAACCGGCTATCTACAGAGCAACTGCGCGTGTGCAGCAGAGTCATCCAGGTGATAACTAAAATACTCAGGGCACGTGGAACATGTACGTGCGTCAAAAAACATACATACAAAACAAGACCAATTCAAGAGAATCGACATTTGGGCTAGTTGGTTGATATGCATGGTATAGCTGTTATTAAGCGCTTGTCTTGTGTTCCTTTCTCGTTTGTCTTCGTTGAAGTGCGCTTAATAACAGCTATACCATGAAGACCAATTCACTAACAAACGTGTGACGCTGCCTAATCTAGCACCAGTCAAGACAAGTTACAAGTTACAATTAAGAAAATGCACCTCCTTTTCGCCAAGGGCAACAGACGGATGGCTTATACACCTTTCACCTTCTCGGTTGATGAACAAGGCCTTCATCATCTCCCTCGTGTTCTGATGCTTATGGCGGAATAAACAATCTGTTTCCCCTGCCATCAGTTCACAACCACATTCTCTGCAGTGTGAAGGCAGTTGCAAACCACCTGCAGCCCTCAACGATGACAAATGCTCTTTCAATCTAATATTTACACATCGTCCAGTTTGGCCAATATAAACACGCCCACATGACAACGGCAACCTGTATACAACTATCGGCTGCTGGTAAGGCTTGTAATTCATGTTCCGAGAAGCAGAAAGATAGATTCATTAGATGCAAATCAGGTGGTGTATACAGGTTGCCGTTGTCATGCGGGCGTGCTTATATTGGCCAAACTGGACGATGTGTAAATATTAGATTGAGAGAGCATCTGTCATCGTTGAGGGCTGCAGGCGGTTTGCACCTGCCTTCACACTGCAGAGAATGTGTTTGTGAACCGATGCCGGGGGGGGAAACAGATTGTTTATTCTGCCATAAGCATCAGAACACAAGGGACATGATGAAGGCCTTGTTCATCAACCGAGAAGGTGAAAGGTGTATAAGCCATCCGTCTGTTGCCCTTGGCGAAAAGGAGGTGCATTTTCTTAATTGTAACTTGTCTTGACTGGCGCTAGACTAGGCAGCATAACACGTTTGTTAGTGAATTGGTCTTGTTTTGTATGTATGTTTTTTACGCACATACGTGTTCCACGTGCCCTGAGTATTTTAGTTATCACCTGGATGACTCTGCTGCACACGCTCAGTTGCTCTGTAGATAGCCAGTTGGCCTCTGTATTTATACGTGCCCTACCTTCTAATAAACTTTAGTATAGAGTCAGCGCTCGTGTTGTCACATCCTTGGTCTATGTCCTCGTCTTTTCTAGCGCTCTAAGCTGATCGAAAATGGAACAACATGCATGCAATGTAAGTGCCAATGATCACAAAACTGGAACTCTATTTTACTGTTTGTTATGCACACATAGACACTTTTATAGACACAATACTGCCTTGGTCGCAAAGAAAAACTTTTCAATAGCCCAAATTTATGTTGCACTGAGAAAGCCTGTCAAATGACTCGCCATAGCACCATTTCTTCATTATACCATGACAAAACACGTTATGATGCTCAACACACCCAGTCCCATCTCCTCCTAGGAAGCTTGTTTGACCTTGCATGCCTTAACAAAAAACAAAGGCACCTGCATAGAGGAGCACAGAGGCAGTTGAGAGACGGAGAGAGAGAAACGAAGAGGAAAGGCAGGGAGGTTAACCAAGCTTTGGCTCGGTTGGCTACCCTACACGTGGGGTGGGGGGAAAGGTGGAATAATAGAAAGACAAGGATGGAGAAGAAAGAAGATTAAGAAAGAGATGGATGAACAGTTAGCTTGAAACTACACAACACGAACTGGCGCTGTTCGTTCACAGGCACTCGTGAAGTCCAGTGGTCCTCAAGAAGCACAAGAGTGCTTTCATGGCCTTGTGCATATGCGAAACCGTAGGCCAAGGTCCCAAAATCTTCTTTTCTCTCAGTGGTCTTGAATCCAGATGACGGAGCTTGGCTTCCATACCACGTCATTGAGTCTGCTATGATGGGCAGTGGCATAAAATGTGCTCGAGCGTGTCCTTGCAGGCGCAAAAGTCGCATGCTGCACTGCTGGCCATTCCAATGAGATACGAATACGCATTCGTAAATGCCATGTCCAACCACATGCGACACAGCAAAGTTGCGTCGCATCGTGAGAGCCCGGATGGCAAACGAAGTTGCATATTTGGGTCAATAGAATACAGACGCGCGTTGGAAAAACCCTGCGTATTCCATTGTAGAAGTGTGATACAGCGAGCAAGTTATTGCAGTCGCCGCGCAGTGTCCGTTCTCAAGAGTGGTATGGGTGTCCGCAGATCTTGGCCGTGGGCCGATTGTGCAGCTTCATCCGTGCGGTCATTGCCAACAATTCCGCAATGACTCGGCAACCGCTGAAATATAATATGTCCTTCTTCGAGCACTTGGTGGTAGTCGTGCCTTATGCCATACACCGACTGTCCATGTAATCCATGCCGTAAAGCTAAGTGTAGAGTTTGTAAGACTGACCTCGAGTCGCAAAAGATGGCCCATTGATTAGGTGGCTGCTGTAGAATGTATTTGACCGCACCTTGAAGCACTGCGAGTTCCGCTGCTGTCGATGTCGTGATGTGAGAAAAAGCTTGAATTGTAACAATACGTTACTAGATGAAACAACCACTGCTCCAGTAGAGCTGTTGGAATTAGTGGAGCCATCAGAGTAAACATGCATGCGGTCAAAGTAGATTTCGCCCAACAGATGCAAAGACAACTGCTTCAGGGCTAGCAATGACATTCATGCCTTCTTAACGATTCCAGGAAACGGTAAGCACACGTCAGGTTGACAGAGACTCCACAACGCAGATGCCGGGCGCATCACAAGTTTGAAGCCAGGCGATATGTCGTGGTGTTTCATCACAATACCGCAGAATGAGGCATGGGGCCTCCGCGCTGGCAAACACGCTAAATGATGTGACGGCAGCCGTGATAAATACCGAATGTGGCCTCTCAGCGTGTCAACAACGTTATGAGTTGTGACCAGCTGTTCTTGTGCGATAGCGATAGTAGTTGCAACTGTCGATAAACATCTTGGAAGGCCAAAACATGTCCGAAGTGCTTGGGCTTGCACGCTCTGTGGTGCATGGATGTTAGTCTTGCATGTGTTGGACAGTACAGGAAGGCTGTACCGGAGAAATCCAACAAAGAGGGCTGTGTAAAGCTACAGTACTGAGCACACAAATGGGCCCCATGATTTTCCGGCAACAAACTTAAATAGATTCTGAATGCAAATTAGTTTTCTCTTCAGATGTGATACATGCGGACTCGAGGTTAGGACGCGATCCACGATGACACCTAGGAATCTATGGCTGCTCTTATAAGGTCCATTCCACGCCAACTGTCCCAACCTTGGCCATCTGCGATTTGCTTGAAAAAAATTCAGGACTATCTACTTAAAACGAGAAGTCGTCCCCCCAAAATATTTTTTGCGAAAAAAACTTTGCAGTACCGCAAGCCACATCTGAATTTTTTCGGAAAGCTCGAAACCATGTCTCGTAAAACGCGTTGTCAAAAAATCCGTTCTCCCTAATTTAGGTTAGCACAAATTTTTCCCTGTAAAACAATCGTAGGCTTTTTTATTTAAAATCAGTTTTACGAACTTTCACGCTCTCGGGGATTTTTTTATGCGGCCTTGAATACGCGCAATATGATCCATGTTGGGGATTTTTTTTATAGAAAAAAAACATTCAGCGAAATGTCATATTTCGCGTTAGCGTATTGCCACGAAGTTTTACTGCAGATTTAAAAATAATTTGAGACATATATAGTGCGAAATAAAGTGTGTAGGCGGCGACAAAGTTCCAAAAAAGTTCATTTTTGCACATGTTTGGTCGTAAATTCAACATTGGGGTGGTCCTAGTAAAAATATTCTGAATAGCACATTTACTAGCAACCTTCATCGGCTACTCACTGAAAAAAGTTTTATCAAATTACTATTTGTTTTAAGAGAGAAAAATATTTTTAAGTTGCATTATACCACACTCTGTGTTTCCACGTGTTTATAGGTCGTATCAATGCGTCCTAGAGGTAAGTACAAGCTGCACGGACGCGGGAAACATCTAGACAACATAATCAACTTTGTCCGTGCTTATTTAAATTATTTACTAGCTATTATTATCCTGAGTCAACGATAAATGCGAACTCTACTAGACTGTATTTAACCACATGCAGCTGGTCGCTGACAGCCTGCATAGTATCCTTACGCAGCACCGGGAAGTGGTACCAACGTGTACAACACACCGTTACCTATACGCTCAGATTTAGAAGTAGGAAGAACATTGCGATTAATAAAAGGGTGTATCGAAAAAAAAAAACAGAGAACATGTGCATCGCGGATAAGTCGCTATTAAAACCAACATAATCGTATATAAGTGACCATGTTTCGTCAGTGTTGGTGCATAACTGCAACTTTGCTGCCATGCAACACCTCCTCTTTTTTTTGTTTACTTCAATCGATCCTTTTTTTTTACGTGTTATTCCTACTTCTAAGTCTTAGCGTATAGGTAACGGTGTGTTGCACACGTCGGTACCACTTCCCGGTGCTGCGTAGGGATACTATGCAGGCTGTCAGCGGACAGCTGCATGTGGTTAAATACAGTCTAGTAGATTTGGCATTTATCGTTGACTCAGGATAATAATAGCTAGTAAATAATTTAAATAAGCACGGACAAAGTTGACTATGTTGTCTAGATGTTCCCCGCGCCCGTGCAGCTTGTGCTTACCTCTAGGACGCATTGATACGACCTATAAACACGTGGAAACACAGAGCGGTATAATGCTAATTCAAAAATATTTTTCTCTCTTAAAACATATGATAATTTGATAAAACTCTTTCAGTGAAGAGCCAATGAAGGTTGCAAGTAAATGTGCTATTCAGAATACTTTTACTACGACCACCTCAATGTTGAATTTACGACCAAACATGTGCAAAAATGAACTTTTTGCAACTTTGTCGCCACCTACGCACTTTATTTCACACTATATATGTCTCAAATTATTTTTAATCTGCAGTAAAATTTTGTGGCAATAAGCTAACGCAAAATATCACACTTCGCTGAATGTTATTTTTCTATAAAGAAAATCCCCAACATGGATCATATTGCGCGTATTCAAGGCCGCATAAAAAAACCCCGAGAGCGTAAAAGTTCGTAAAACTTATTTTAAATAAAAAAGCCTGAGATCGTTTTACAGGGAAAAATTTGTCCTAACCTAAACTAGGGAGAACGGATTTTTTTACAACGCGTTTTACGAGCCATGGGTTCGAGCTTTCCGAAAAAATTCACATGCGGCTTGCGGTACTGAAACATTTTTTTCGCAAAAAATATTTTGGGGGAAGACTTGTGGTTTTAAGTAGACAGTCCTGAATTTTTTTCAAGCAAATCGCAGATGGTTGAAAAACCTAATTAACCTAATTTCGCAATGAATGTTTTTCATATTGTAGAGAATCATTTTGAGCTGAAGAAGCACTGCTGTGAAGTATTCCTGCTTTATGCGCTGCACCTTTTGCAGATGTATGTGGTTGAAAAGCAGCGTCTATTCCGGCACTTTCTTCATTGGGGATTTGGCTGTTCTTACAACAAGCAATCCGTGGCGCGCGACCACTGTCACATGTGCCAGGACTGAATGCCTGCCACTTCTCTGTTTTTATTTCCCTGAAGGCTTTCAAGTCAGCACTTGGAAGGTGAATCAGCGTCACATTCTGTAGCTTTGTGTTGAGAAAATCTACCATGTCTTTCGCACATTTAATAACTGATGTGGCGGAGCTGTGGAGATTGTGTAAGGCTGCGTTATGCTTGATGACACCCCGAATTCCATGGCAAGCATTCTTGCTGTCCCGCTGTAGAAAATAGCCACTGCACTGAGGCGCACTTGGTCCTTGCAAGTTCGTGGAGCTGGTATCTGTTCTTGAAATGGCTCGTGGCACCAGCACTGATGTATGTAACATGTGCATATAAAGGAGCAACACTCTCGAGCCACTCGTGCACCTTTGCGAGAGCGTAGCATGCGGGGGGCGGAGTCGTGGCTAGTGTCATCGCTGATAAAAGCGCAGCTGCGGGTTCCTTTTCTAGTCGTGACGCTGCATGTGAAGATGGAGACTTGGGTTTTTTGCCAGTGATATGACCACACTTCTCCTGGCAGAACTACGGTTCAGTTTTCTGCGAAGTCGAAATGCAGGGGGGATGCTGCCTTTCTCGAGGGATTGTTTTGCTTCACTAATGGCTCTGCCCTGAACACGCCAATGTACTCATGCGGAACCCATTTTTTAAAGCACTTTTGAAGCTGTTGCACGGAAGTGTCCGGACTTACTTCTTTTTTGATCAAATCTCCTATCTCCCAGGTTGCGAACACAACTTCCTCTTCTTCTGGGATTCCTAGACAAGGTGCCGTAATAACTTGAGGTGTGGGTCACGAGTCACATAAGCATAGCAAACACTGTGTGGACGGCAGTTTACATATGGTCAAATCACGAAGGTCTTCAATACTCTTTTTCTGACCAGTGGTTATTTCTAAGGCCCGTGCACTTAGCTTAACCTTTGCACAGTACGTGCACACGCAAACTCCGTGAGGCGAGGCACACACAACCCATTTTAGCCTAAAGGAGGAAAACTTCGTGAGCCCGATACCTGTGTCAGGGCGAGCCGCTTTAAAAAGACGAAATGTTTCCCGAATGGACCTGGTCATCCGCCATTTTGAAATGTACTCTTTTTGTCCTTTAGAATTAATTTCAAAGACATCTTTCTTGTTTGGCTTTTTGTTGGGTGCACTTCAGCTCATCTTCAGTACGTTATTTCAAGTACTTCAGTGCTGCCTGTATGTCTTCTGGGTTCAGCTTCGATCTGGATTCCGCTTCAGGCGAGCGTGGTCAGGTCGCAAAAGCGTCGCTTGTGCCGCGACGCACCGTCTGCATTATCACATTACAGACATGACATGGGAAGCAATAATTATCCAGCGGTGGATCCTCTCCAGCCACCTCCTTTCTGAGGCGTACGCAGGCTCGCATGCACGAAAGATTTTCAGAGCGATTCCTGCGAAGAGTGTGACTCAGCATCGCGGCATGCTCAGTTGCTGGGACCCGTGTAGAAGTTATTGTGATTTGCATAAAAAATGTAGTAATAATTTGCTCTTCCAAACCAACCGCAACTGTTCCTATTTTTTTTCTGTCATTCCGTCAATCCACAGAACACATTCACGACCTAAAAATAATTATAATGGCAACTATTGCTCCATGCTCGCTCAATGTTGTGGTTACTCAGTTTACGTCAATTTGGCCACTTTCCGTGCTTCATAACTACAACCTCACAAAAATAATCCAATATGTTTTCACAGATTAAGTTAGAACACAGGCTTAGCTTTGATTCTGAGGAGTCCAAAGAAAATCAAAGATGGCTTTTTTTTAAATGATCTTCAAATTTAGCATTTTTTTTTACATGTTCTCAGTTGAACATTTCTGGTGAACGTTTGAAGTCACTCGCAGCAATTTTGTTCGGCACATTTGTTAACCTAACATATGGCAATGTTCTCAAAAATTTTGGGAAGTCTGGCATTTATACACATGGAGGAAAAAAAGAATTTAAATTTGAGCCTTATTGAACTTTGTCCCCATTTTGCGATTTTTTTTTCTTAAAAGAACAGCGACAAAACTCTAAAGGAGTAACGTTTTGTTGACGCAAACTATCCGTAGTATGTGGGGAAAATTTTTCAGACCTACAGCTACAATGACTTTTTGTAGAATCTCAACGAAATCCCATTTTTGCGACATTCGAAAGAGGCGGTTGCGGCTCAGTGCAGACTTGTGAATTTCTTTAAAGAAGGTGAAAATTTTTTTTCACGAGACCAAGAGTGGTTTTGTGGTACTGGGGACTCGGACAACAAAATACAATTTTTCCTGCCAAATTACAGGGGGTCCGCAGACATGCACCAGTGTTCTTATCTGAACACACTCTAATATTTAAATAAAAGGTTTAACTAGTGTGAAAATCATAACTCGACCACCCCAAACCTCACAATCATAAACCTGGCTCTTGGGCAGCATGGTGCAGAACCTGAACAAGCTACACTACACTATAGCAAATGAGAACACTGCACTGGATGAATTGATAGACATTTCATTTTGATTATGTGTGCATGGAACTATAGTCATTCTTATTTGTCTGGAAGGAATCCTAAGCCAGCATTTTGATTCTGAATGGGCCTTTTCACCAGGAGCGAGGTTTGAATATTTTAGTGCACTGTCGTAGTGCATTTTACCAAGAGAAATGCCTCGATAATTAACCCTTTCACTACTATTGACGAATATAGTCGCCATGAGATTTTGTAACATGACCCACAACGACTGTACTCGTCATCAACAAAAATAGGTCCCACAAGGAACCAGTGATGACCAAACTCGCCATACTTGTGTTTCTTGAGGCTAGATGGCCACACTTGTACACGTTGGGCCATTTGTGTCTCGGCTTTCATTTTTACAGCCATTTTTCATTGTATTGCCATGTGGTGAAGCCACCTTCCAGTTATCTTTTTTATGTGGTTAATGAAATAATGTAACCCCACTGAAGTGAAAGAATGGCACCATTTTATACAGAAAAAAAGCTCTACAAATTGAGCAAAAAAAATTTTTTTCACGGTAATTTTGGCACATCTTTCTTCTTTCCTTACAGAAGTGAAAGGATTTAAAAAGTGTTTTTTTAGCAGTGAAATCCACTGCTTAATTATTCATCCAATCACTTGGAAGTAAAGAATGAGAGTTTTCAGTGGTGCGAATCTTGTGCACGCAGTGCAAGATGGCATGCCAAAGCAAGGAGAAAAACTTTAAAATGTCGGGCACTCATGCCACGTGATGACCACAACTTGTTGAAAACTGGTGCATGCAGTAAAGGCAAACAAAGAGACAGGACAGAAAGGGAGTAACAATGAAATTGATAGACTCACGGTCACCCCTTAGTTCCACGGTTTTTTCGATGGTTTAGAAATATACTAGGCAAGGAGTAAAGCAGGTTGGCTAAGCTTTCAGGTCGACTAACCTGTGAAAGGTTTGTGCCCTCATTAAGGAAAACTTTTTTTTTAATGTGCATATGACAAACAATAGTAAACACAGTGCCCAGAATAAAAATAGGTGTGTGCCTTGCAAAGTGGGTGTGGTGTATTAGCTACCTTGAACGTGAGGAATATCATATATCAGGAAAAGTGGGAGGTTAGTTAACCTTACATTTAGGGAACAAGGGTAATCTCCTTTGAGCGCCCTGCCAAGAATGTGGGCGAAAACCGGATTTCCACAACATACGTAGAACTCATTGATGGCCTAGTGCCTTATGCATACTTGGATGCTTAGTTAAAGGATGTGCAAATAAAAAAAAATACCGTATTTACACGAATATAAGTCGACTCCAATGTAGGTCGACCCCCCCCCCCAAAAAATCGCTCGGCAAAAAAAAAAAAAAAAAAAAAAAAAAAAAAAAAAAAAAAAAAAAAAAGCTTTAGTTTTGGTTTCGATTCTAAGTCGACCCCCCCAACACTGGATTGTCAAATTTGAAAAAATGGGTCGACCTATATTCGTGTAAATACGGTACATGTTCACAAGAGAAAGTATGGGATCAAGCTCAGACTATTTATTCATGGACAAAACCACTGACTAAGAAAAATATGGCACCAAGAGCGCATGAGCAAATAGAAGAATGAGATGCGTAATTACAGATGCGTAGGCAAAAACACCTTCTCTCGACTATAGAGGCTGATGGAAGGGTCTCTAAGGCAAACTAAGGAATTTCTGGCTACGCATCTGTAATTACACATCTCATTCTCGTATTTGCAAATGTGCTCTTGGTGCCATATTTTTTCTCATACACAAAATGAGATTATGCCATAGCCCAATAACATTATGCTATGCCATGGTCTCATGTTGCGTTTTTCTGCTCAAGGATAAATTCCACATTCGTCAAAATGCTTTCGTGGAATGTGTCTCCGCAAGTAGTGCCACCTAGAGGCAAAGCAGGAGAAGGAGAAATACGGAGTGACAAAGTGTCACGAAAGAGATGCTTGTAAGGCTAGTACGACAACACTAGTGGCGAAGACATTGGCATACTAACTACCATGGTGTCTGGTTGCAGAAGCAAACACAAACACATCTCACTTGATGACCCAAATGCTTGATTCCCCAAAGCTTGTGTCAAGGGGAAGCGTATCAAGCCCTTTTATTACATGCAAGCACAAACGCCCATTTTTCAAATTGCTATTGTGAAATGTGTCAAAGCTACTGCAGGTAATGTACAAAGAATTACAGTTAAAACTCAATCTAATGAAGCCCGATTTCATGACATTTTTTATCTAACGAAAAAATTTTGATTCCCCGGCAGGTGCCCATAAGGTTCAATGCTGTCATCAGCCTAAATTAACAAACTAACTTGGCCACCAAAGCCGATTTAACTATGTTTTTACTGAAATAATTGGGTAAAAGAGCAGTAATTTACTTATAACTGACAGAGACCGGTTTTTCTTTGAGCTTATTCTCTATTGCTACCGCGTTAAAACATCTAGGATACCTAGTCACAGCCCTAGCTGGACACCGAGCCAATGCACTCTACAAGACTTGGTAGTCGGTAGCAAGTTATACATGCCAAGTGGTGCTAGTGGTGGCGGTAGTTGCTGTCATTACTTCATGGTTTATGCGGAAGATAACACTGGTCACCTCCTCGCAACTTTCTCACTTGGTTTGACCGCACAATCGCTACATTCGTTCACTGTGTCATTGAATGTTGGTAGACTGTCATAGCTTCACGTGACCATAGGCATGCACAGGGTGCCCCATCAGAGGGGGAGCGGGGCAAATATTTATCGCAGTGCCCTCTGCCCCCCCGGTTGGTCGAGTCCAAACGACAGTATGTTTCACAATGATGGAAAAAAAAATTGAAAATGAAGCAATGACGTGCTTCCCACAGCGGCCTGCCTTTGGTTCCTGGCTTTCCTGATGTAAAGATGGGAAGCAAACAGTTCTTGGAAAACAACATCAGGGGTCTTCGGCCGCTATTATCGTCAAAAGCCTGCGTGGCCGTCATTGAGTAAATGTATCAGGCAGACTTTGTGCCCCCCTCCTAGGTAACCCCCCCCACCTGCCACCTTGTGCACACCCCTATGCACGTGACCTGCAACACACGCACATGCCATGTCCGGGCCACCTTTGTGCTGCTTTCATGAATTTTTCATATGCGTAGGCATGGGTTGATGGCAAAAATAATGTCATGGTTGCTTTTGGGTATCGCTATGTTGCAATTTTAGATATCAGAAGAGCAAAAAAAATCACTTTCTCGATTTTACGAACTTTAATAAAACAATTCGCACATGGTCATCACTTCGTTAAATTGAGTTCTAACTGTAGCACCAGATGCTTGTGCATCAACCACGTTCACGCAGTGAAATGTCACTGCAACCTTTCATTGTTTTGTAGCGAATCTATTTGTGCTACATGTTGCTTCCGTTTACTTCATCTATGAAAATGAGTGGAAGGGGACAAACATTCCCTGAAGAGTACAAGAAGAAAGCAATTGAGTTTGCAGGGGCATGTGGAATCCTGAAGTAGAATAGAAAATTGAGCGAGTTGGTATTGATTCATAATTAGGACTGCGCAGCGCTCACAAAAGGGACAAGGGACAGAAGAAGTGCACGAGACATACCCCAACTCTCAACTGAATTTTTATTCCGAAAAACACGAAAAAGTAAAGTAAACAAGAAGATATCATCGAGTCACATGACTTGTGCTCCAAACGTAAAATGAAAAGAACATCCCTGGCTGCCACCCCGTAACATAGCATGCGCACGAGTTTTAAGTCGCGTTGCCGCACGTGCTGACCAAAAACTCTTATTCCCTATTCCAAAGCTTTATCGATGGCTGGCTAACGCATCTTTCATAGCTTCTACTAATGTGGAAGGCCTCTATAATTTTTCGAGCAAGCTGCTCTTTGTGCCTGGAAAGAACCATGGTATCAGTAAAGTGCGGGGTACACCCGCACTCCCGACAATGGTCTGCTAAATGGTAATGCGTCTCTTGTGTTAATGAACGCTTATGTTCACCCAAACGAACATTCAGGCACCTTCCACTCTATCCAATGTAAGAACTGCCGCACGACAATGGGATCTGATGCACGATTTCTGCGTAGCAATCAACAAAGTTGGACATGTGTCTTGTACCACATTTGCTGTTTGTTTCTTCTGACCCACTCGGCTGTGTGCACTTGTTCACGTGGGCGCACATGCCGGACAACTTGTTTGGGGAGAAAAAGACGACGTCCAACCCGTAGCACTTAGCGACGTTTTTTAGGCAATGTGACAGCTTGTGTACGTAGGGTAAAACAGCGCATCTTCAGTTTGTGCAGTCTCTTGCTGCACTGACTTTTTTGCCCTCATCAGTTTTTCACACGCCTTTGCGATTGCGACGTCCGGCAATCCAGCTCTCCTTAATCCAGCCACTTGTTCTTCAAAACTATGGCGGAGACCGTGTGCGCATGTTCTTTCTAGGGCAGAGCGGATGCAAGAGAGTGCTATCCCCTGTTTGATCAACATGAGTGCGTAAAATTTGATCAGCATGAGTGGAACAAACATGAGTGGGTAAAAATTTCATTTTCAGGTCTAGAAACTGAATAGACTCTTCTTTCATCATTTCAATCGTGAATTTGACTCCGAGCCCACATTCCTTAAAGACTTTGAGAATGTCTGTGCTGCTTCTCGTGTAATCTGTGCTATTAAAGGAGCACTGACACAAAAATTTTGCACCTTAATTTTTTTTGTTGCAGTAGGCAGCTTATGACCCACTTATCACGGCTGGAAACCTGACTTGCGCGAGTGCGCAATGGTTATTCATTTAGAGACGTTTTTAGAGCGCCCAGTCGCAGTTTCGGTTTCAAAGAGCACCTAGCTAGGCAGAAGCAGTTCCGGTGGCAAGATAAATGCAGCTGGCCACGTGACCACGCAAAACTATGACGTGGGCGCCACGCGCGCGCGAGCGGGTGTTGCACTGACAGTCAGCACAGCCAGAACACGCAAAGCCGCAGGCAAGGAGGAAGGAATCGCAGGCAGCGCAAGCGCAAGGCGTGTGCCAGCAACCAGCCAACACAAACTCGTGACGTAGCTTTGTTTACATTGCCACTGCGTTGATGTCGGCGTCGCGGGGGGGCTCCACAGCTTGCTCAGTTGCACGGCATGCACTTTAAAATTGATTTTAAATATGTTCTAGGCTATACTTGCCCTTGATATTTCGTAGATGTCGTGTATGTATCCACATAAATCTATCTCGCTCATTATCTCGCCTTCGAATTTTGTGTCAGTGCTCCTTTAAAGAAGACCAAAAAATCATCAACATACCGGTACATATGACCTACCATGCCCATCTAAGTGCTCAGCCAACCACCTATCTACCCTACTCAAAAACATTTCACCAAGTACAGGGGCCACCCTAGACCCTATACAGACGCCACTTTTCTGTATGTACAGGTTGCCTTCATGTTGTACAAAGGTAGACCAAATGTAAACAGACAGGAGTTCTAGAAAGGCCTCTACTGAAACTTTACATCTCTCATAAAATGCATACTCATCACTGAAGTCACAAATGCACATTTTGACACTCTCCATAAGTTCGTGTGGGAGCGAGTAGAAGAGGTCTTCAACTTCAACACTGATTGCCTGGCACTTCTCTGGGTTGATTTCTCTCAAACAGTTTGTCACTTCTAAGGAATTAGCTACCCGAAAGGGGTCTTCGATGTGTAAGGAGGCTAGCTGCGCCTGCAGGTACCCTGACACGACATGTTGCCACGTAGCCTTTTCAGTGACGATTTGAAAGGAATGTCTGGATTGTGGGTTTTCTGCTGAAAAGAAAGCCTTCCAGGAAACCTTTGCCAGCCTTCTTTACTTCCCACTGCCAAGTTTTCTAACTTTAAGCCGGTTAACAGCGCCAAAGCACTTTTCTTCTTTTTTGACAGTTCTTCAGTAGACTGCACGAAACTAGCACAGATTACACGAGAAGCAGCATAGACATTCTCAAAATCTTTACGGAATGTGGGCTCGGTCTCAAATTTACGATTGAAATGATGAACAAAGAGTCTATTCAGTTTCTATACCTGGAAATGAAAGTTTTGCCCTCTCATGTTTGTTGGCGATACTTCCCAAAAACCATGAAATTGTTGCTTGTT
This sequence comes from Rhipicephalus appendiculatus, assembly GCA_030522465.1. NCBI lineage: Eukaryota > Metazoa > Arthropoda > Arachnida > Ixodida > Ixodidae > Rhipicephalus > Rhipicephalus appendiculatus. The sequence goes on from JALIZH010026461.1 coordinate 19,116, forward strand.
TTCAGCTCTAGCCATTCCAAGCTTATCAAACAGGGGATAGCACTCTCGTGCATCCGCTCTGCCCTAGAAAGAACATGCGCACACAGTCTCCGCCATAGTTCTGAAGAACAAGTGGCTAGATTAAGGAGAGCTGGATTACCGGACGTCGCAATCGCAAAGGCATGCGAAATGATGAGGGCAAAAAAGTCAGTGCAGCAAGAGATTGCACTAACTGAAAGCAGCCGTACGCAAAAAAGATGCGCTGTTTTACCCTACGCACACAAGCTGTCACATGGCCTAAAAAACGTCGCTAAGCGCTACTGGGTGGATGTCATCTTTTCCTCCCCAAACAAGTTGTCCAGCATGTGCGCCCGCGTGAACAAGTGCACACAGCCGAGTGGGTCGAAAGAAACAAACAGCGAATATGGTACAAGACACATGTCCAAGTTTGTTGATTACCACGTAGGAATCGTGTATCAGATCCTGTTATCGTGCGGCAGTTCTTACATTGGACAGAGTGGAAGGTGCCTGAATGTTCGTTTGGGCGAACATAAGCGTTCATTAACACAATAAGAGACGCATTCCCATTTAGCAGACCATTGCCTGGAGTGCGGGTGTACCACGCACTTTACTGCTACCATGATTCTTTCCAGGCACAAAAAGCAGCTTACCCGAGAAATTATAAAGGCCTTGCACATTAGAAGAAACTATGAAAGATGCGTTAGCCAGTCATTGATAAAGCTTTGGGATAGGGAATAAGAGTTTTTGGTTAGCACGTGCGGCAACGCGACTTAAAATTCGTTGTGCGCATGCTATGTTACGGGGTGGCAGCCAGGGATGTTCTTTTCGTTTTTCGTTTGGAGCACAAGTCATGTGACTCGATGATATCTTCTAGTTTACTTTTTCGTGTTTTTCGGAATAAGAATTCAGCTGAGAGTCAGCGCATGTCTCGTGCACTTCTTCTGTCCCTTGTCCCTTCTATGAGCGCTGCATAGTCCTAACTAGGAATCCTGGAGGCACGGCCCGAGTTCAAAGATAATGAGAAGAGCTTTTGCTACTGGTGAAACCACAAGGATTAGATCATGGCATGCAGCAATCAAAAGAAGCTCCTCAATACAAATTACAACCACGTTATAGTGGCATGCTGTTAAGCAGTCGGACCGCTCCCTTTTCATTTTCAAGGGTAACTGTACACGAATGCGAGCGCTTGGCTCACCACAAGTGCTCGGCTGGGGACTGTCACTCATGCTTCAAATTCATGTCTTGTTCTGTACACGCTGCAATACACACTACCATTTCCAACAAACGAATTGTATCCCCAAACACGTTTGCATCACTAGCCAACAAATCTAGTCACGTTTCCTGCTTATCTGTAGTTTTAAGGATAGATAACTTGTCGCTCAGCTCGGCTTCTTGAAGAAACCATCCCTCATAACCAGTCGTGCCGAAGACTGGGTACCGCCCACACCCCAAGACTTTGTCCTTTGTGACCAGGGCGGTTGTCTTCTAGTTGGCCAAGTGCGGCTGAGAGGAACAATGTTGTGGTGTTTTGTTTTTACACAGTGCTTTTGTTATGACTATGTTGTGTCGTTACAGTCTCTCCTCTCCTCTTTCATTCTTTCGCACCCCATTTCCCTTTCCTTAGTACACGCTAGCCAATAGGAGTCTTTCCTCATTAACCAATCCTACCTTTTTCCATCTGAAGGATAAATGCTTAGGCAAGTTGGTACTGAACCATTTGACCAACGAACAGGCTTTTCTGCCTCTTTTCTGCGCTTTGTGACATAATCGCCAATATTTCCCTACACTTTGTTTTTTTAAAGTCAAGTTTATTAAATAGTTCAGTTGAGTTACATGGTTAGCTTATTACAGCAGGAGGTCCCACAATTTCAGGGAAACTGACAGGGGTACCATTTATGCTTACATGAATGGGGTAATTGCAAAAATACAGCTAAATTATACGGACGTGTAAGCAATAATGAACAAGCTTGAATAACAATAGCAACAAGATCAGTACATAACATAATGGCAATGTTCACAATTGAACAAAAAATGACATGAAAATATTCAAAAGCAAGCGAAGAAACAGGAATAACAAAAAGCAAGATTAAGCTGATCATGATGTGATGGTGAAAATAAAAAAAAAAACTGTTGGTAGACGTTGCATTTCATCCACTTCGATAGCATAGTGCATAGAACGGATCACGCAGCACGCGTGTCACACGAGAACTATCGATCGCGACCGAACTCCAATCGGGGTTGAATTTGTCGACAGGGATCCGTTTCCCCACACCCTCATCTCGCATAAGTACGTTAATGCCGATCGGGAAACCCGGTCCCGATCTGAATACCACCGAGTGACACCCGTAATGAACCAGCTCACTTTGCCGCTACGATGAACCTAGTCTTGTCGCATAATGCCCGTACCTGCCCAGACGATAATTAGCTAGACAGAGGCACGCTTTACGGCGTGACTTAAATTAAGAGGAATGAGCAAAACTTACCAGCCAGGCGAAGCACTCGGGTTGCTTTGGTTACTTTGGTTACTTTGGTATCCATCCAAAGTGTCATCATCGCCGTTTTACCCAACCTCGTACGGGACGGTCGGGTTCACCGGATCGAAGTATTGCACAGTGGGCATGGCCGATTACCGCTGAAGTCGAATTCAATCTCATATAATACGAAAACAGGCATTGCAAGTACACCAACGGCGTGCTCAGGCGTGCTCCTACCGCCGGCAACACAAAAACTACGGCTACGGATTCGCATACGACTTCAAGTGGTCGGAGCGGTCACTTGTGTGTTTTCATTCGTCAAAGCGTAGCCTTCGAGATCGGTACACAATAATCGGAGATAACCGACCACATAATAATCCAAGAGCGCTCGTCTTGTACTTGTGTATTTTGTGTGTTTTGCACTTCCAAGTACCTTAAAAGACCCAGCAGAATGTAAAGAAAGCAGGAAAAAGTGATACACTGCTTAAAAAATGCTGCACCGTACTATCTGTGCATGAAAGGTAGCACACAAAGTAAACCCGCACAGCGCCGCGCCCTTCCTAGTGTTATTTCCTTTTGTTGTCTGAATTATTAAATGCCAATCAACTCAAGGAGGTCGACAAACGCTTACTTTAGGCGCAGCCGTTGCGATCATGGGTAGCGCGACACGTTGTGTCAGGTGGTGTTGAAACGTTTTACGTGTCGCCAACTTCACTACAATTGCTGAAAACTAACAAATACCAGCAGCCATATCATGCATTTATTTGGTAACACACTAGACGTAACGTTACGGTTACACGTGACTCTTGATTGCCTCTTGGGTTTGGTCGGCTTCGGAGCAAATGACCTTATTGATGTGTTTATGTTGAAATGTACGTGGGCAGCGGGCAGAGAGACTGACTATGTACACTGAACACATTAAACACAAACATGCGCCACAGCGCATACACGGCAGCCAAAGGCCAAATGCTGCAGTGAATCTTCAAAAACGGCTCCTCATGCCTAACACATGGTAGTCAGAAAATGTGACCCAGCAATAAGTCACGAAGCTTTTCAAGACTAGCGGGTACCAGGCGTATAGCTGGTGATAAAAAAGGTCCTAAAAAATTTGCTTTGGGGTAAGAATGTACCAAAGGAAAACGAGCAAAAGAATTAACACGTGTGATTCCATATACGCACAAGACTTCCCACGCTCTCAAAAAGATCAGGGAAAACCATGGCGCGAAAGTTTTTTCTGCCCCTTTGAAGCCGAAAGGCCATTGCAAACAGTTAATGATTCCCCCCGTAACTGCGTCCATGAAAAAGTGCCCCGTTAAGCATGTAAACAAACATTTAGAATGTCACGCAAAATGCTATATTAGACAGACCGGGCGTTGCATTAATACAAGATTAGAAGAACATGAGTATGCCACAGAGATGCTGCACGACACACGCAAGATGCGATCCCCTTTTTTAATCAAACGCAGAATGTTGGCGCATTGCAGGTCTAAAAGAACACGAGAAATCACAGAGGCATATTCCGTGTTTAAATCATACGATCCAGTGAGATCTATTGCGCTCAGTGAGGCAGCCTTTAGCTTTATCAACAAGCGAGATTAGTTAACACTACACACGCGGAACACGATCGCCTGAAATGACTTGCTTTCATGAACATCACGGTGACATAGCCCCTATTATCGTCAATATATTCGTGTATATCTTTGTCGTGCCTTTGCGAAAATAAACATAAACTTTTGCACCACTTAATTGTCCTGTCCTCTTGTTTCATTAGTCGTTCGTGCATTTTGCTCAGCGTGACTACTTTACAATGTCCGTAACAAACTAGTCCAAATTGAAGCTTTGCTTCAAAAACGGGTCGGCAAGTTGATCGCGTCACGGCCACGAAACAATTAATGTCAAATGACAGCAAACGTCATTCGTGATGTGTGCTTAAAACCATGAAGTCGAAACGCGTTTAAATGTATTAATTGTCTGTTGGTTTCATTAGTTTTGTACGTGCATGTCCACACTGCAGGCGGCAAACACACAATACCAAACTAACGTGCTACCTACGGTGACTCTACGCAACCTAATCCCCACTAAAACCCCCAACCTTTACCACACCAACGAGCCTTGGTGGAGAGCCTTGGCCAGCTCCAAATGCTCCAACCTCGAGCAGCTGGTTTGCAATCAAGGGACCCAGGACGCGGCCCGCGCGCTAGCTCAACGAATGCGGGACGAAGGACGCCTGTCCATCTTCTCAAATAAAGACGCTTATAAACTTTGGACGACTCGTCTGCCGTCCTCCTCGTCCACTCTCTATCGGCACGTACGATTTCGGGGGGTGCTTTGATCATCAAAATGTACTGCAGTACATGCAGACTAATGTTTCAACTAGCAGAGCATATCGGCCGACAACGCGAGCTGCTTTCACGTCAAGCGAGCGAGCGCGAGCGCGCACCGCGATAGCCGAGTCGGGCAAGGACCCTCGTGCAGAGATTCCCCGACTTCCATGGAGTTGGGGAGTGGGATCCCAGCGCACGTGCTGCAGTGTCCTGCTTCACCCCAACCCTTGCCGCGCGTCTTCGGCGCCCGCCGTCACAATGCAAAAATGTGGAAGAATAAAAACTGCACAGCCTGAGTGATTTATTTGCTAATAACATAGATTTCAACCTACTTATTGAATTGCACTGTCATTGTTTTGCGCCAAAACTGGCATGTATATATGACACCTGGGCATGCATACAAGTGAAAAGCTTTTTGTCAATTAATTCGTATTCCTTCAACTTAAAGTACGTGGTATTAAACGTGCCTCCGTAAAAGCAGCATATGTCAGAATATGCCCCCCATGCAGTGCCAAAGGAGTATCTGATCCCCGAGGCATGTTTAGAAAAAGGTGGTATGACCATAAGTCGGCAAAAAAGGTGGAGCTCACTCAGACTCACTCATGACATATTTTGATTTTAGCGCTCACTCGGACTCAGACTTGCCAATTTTTTTCCTCAACAGCACTCGCACGGACTCATGGCTCACTAAAGTTTTTTTGAACCGGACTCGCTTGGACTCAAGCTCACCATAACATTACTCGCTTGGACTCACTCAAGCTCAGACTCACGCCATGATGTGCATCTGGTGTGAGTCGACTCATTAGACCTGTCAGCCTATACTTAGCTTTTTTATTAATCTCGCATAATTGGTGCTCTATATAACTTGGCGCCTTTGGATCATGTACCTTTAAATATGAGTTGTGTTTGCAATCCTGTAACAACATTTTTATTGAAAGGGATGACTGAGATATTTTTATCAAGAATTTCCCAAGAAAGAGATTGCGCGGGGGTGAGGGGTTGAGGTGGAGAGGTGAGGTTAGTGCACCACGCCTGCCCGTAACTCACGCCTCTGATAAAAAAATTACCGAGCTAGCATATGAACGCTAATGCATAGAAGTATTGTGTTAGTCAACATGACTGTAAGCACGAGCCGAAATAAGGCTGATAGTAATGCCGAAGTTGAGTATTTCATTATATATAGTCAGCACAGAGCTATGCAGCTAACTTAGACTCACAGAACAAATATATTTTGCACTTAAGGCTCACTGGGACTCAGACTTGCCAAAATCTTCCTCAACGGGCCTCACTCGGACTCAGACTCACTAAAGTTGATCTCAGCCAGACTCACTCGGACTCGAACTCAATGAAGTATTACTCACCTGGGCTCACTCAGACTCCTGCTCACATCTCGATCTGATGTTTACGTGTGAAGCAGTGCACGGAGAGAAGGTACGAAAGGAACGAAAAACGACAGGACAACCGCTGCTTTTCATTCCTTTCATAACTTGTCTCCGTGTGCTGCTTCACACGTAAACATGAACTATCACCAACTCGCCCAACTTTCAACTTTAATGATCTTGATCTGAGTCTGAGTGAATCTGAGTGAGTCGAGTCATGAGTGAAGTTGCCAAGCTATGGGTATGACATCAATTGAAATGGGACAGTGGTGCAGCCTGCAATTTTTTCACAATTATGAAACATGTTGGTCTGAAAGAAGGCACTTTCATTTCTCAAAGCATCCCCCTCCAGGCCCTCGATATTTTAAACTGATGCACTCACCCAAGCATTCTGGAGTGCACAGATACTAGCATGATAAAAACTTTTATCCTAGTCTTAAAGTCATGAACAATTAGCTTGGTTGATTTTATTATCATTAATAACTGAAGTGTTGGAGCTTATATAGAGTGAGGAAAGATTGCATGACAGACGCTTGAGTTTCTCCTATCTGAGGTTCCTTGTAAAATGCACTACTCGATTGGTGTGCGGTATGAAAAAACATGCACTGCCCTGAATGAATAAATCGGGTAATCTAGGTAGGCCTATAGCTTGTCTTTCGTCTGTGCACGTTCTGTGCTCAAGATGGAGAACGTCCCAGTAGTATTTTCTCTTTCTGGTCCCTACCTTTCCTATATTTTCTCTCTCTCTTGCTGGTATCACTGCTACATAGGTAATTTAACAAATGATAGGGTGCTCGACAGCTCCCTTCCGAAAAAGCGACCATCATGAATTCTCCAGCTGAGTGAATTAGTAGAGTCTTTGCAGAAGATTTTTAAATGTTTCAGAGTCAAATGACACACTCATGCTTCGTTGAAAGTGTAAGAATTAGAGCGGCGTACCATAAAATGTCGAGCAAGCATCCCCCCTACGGTGAAGGATAATCCTGACCAGATTTGGGTGGGGGGGCGCTTGCTCGGTCCCGGACTGGTCATTGGTGCTTATTTGGCACTTATTTCAGATCTCCCGAAAAAGAAAGGGGGGGGGGGGGGGCGCTTGCTCGGGTGGGGGGCACTTGCTCAGCGTTTTACGGTACTTAGTTATATGCATAATTGCTCTATTGTGCATGTAGGTTGGCATGAATGTGGCAACTGAGAGAATGCCACCTTGCACCTTGCCCTGACCTCATTGTTGTCTTCCTCTTGGAGCCAATGTGCCTGAATAATGGATGCTTGCTGCAGGGCCATCACCCTATTGAGGAAGTTGTGAAATCATTGAGGAGTGCCAAAGGAAAAAAAATTGGCACAAACTTCCTTCTAGGGCATTGTGAATGTATCCACAGTGGCACATGCTCATCTCTGCAGTGTAGTGCTGACCATCACTTGACCACTGTTTCACCCCTGCTTTGTCTTTGCTTAACGATGACTGACCATAAGTTCGATGCCTTGCAATATTGGAAGGTTTTGGGGTTTAAGTCCTTATATATGAATGCATCAAATATGTTGAGGGTTGATAGCCGTGAAACTTCAGCTCTTGAGGTTTTTATACCATACCTACACGGAAGGTTTGTGTTCGAGTTCTTACACACTTTGGAGGTCGATGGTTGAATGCCATACATATTTCGAAGTTTCAGAGTTCAAATGACTTGTCACCATGGACCCCACGAGCAGTAAGTTTTTTTTTGTCCCCTAAATTTCCCTTCTTGACATAAATGCTGCAGTCCTAGTAAAAACTACAATCACTGTCCCCAATGCTATTCCTTCGCTTCATTACCTGTTGGTTTTATTAGGTTGTCTCAAACAAAGACACAAGCGCCTTGATCAATGCCCCTTCTCTTGTTCTGTGGGTTCCTGTGTATACTTATGGGAAAGACATGACATTAGTTTATCGACACATTTTATGGGGAAGCAGCGTAAGAATTAATGATTACACATTGAAAGCTGACGATTCATTGAGCTGGCTGCAGACTTCAGTGACAGCCTCCTGGTTAATCACCTATAATGATGATTGAATGGGTGCAACTGCCACGGTTCTCCTTGCACGCCTTTCGCTCTTAGTTCGATGCTAATTTGGAGTCTCCTGACCTAATTAGAGGAAGACGTCTTGACACACACGGTACCCTGCTGACATTGTGCAACATCAGTGTCCCCTATCGAAGAGATGTGTCGGTTCCGCAAGTTGATAAAGAATTGTCATTTTTTAAGAATTAAAAAGTCTTCATTTGAAAAATATTCTCAGGGATCCAAGCAGAGTGTGTGAATTCATATTACTAGTATGAGTGCATGCGGTGTATCTTGCTACTGAACCTAACTAAAGCATGGGTTCACAATAAGCATGAATTAAAGCTCTAGGGCTTAAGTAATTGGTATGTTAAGTGGAGGTGACTTTTCTCACACAGTGAGAATGGCCCTGATGAAATTAGTGCTGTGATAACTGGTGGTTTTGAAAGGAGGTAATCATAAAAATTGCTGGCCTAGTGTATGTGCTTCATGTGCACTGGCACCTGTAATCACTGGAAAAAGTTCCTAAGCATGTGCTATTTGTGCTCATAGCCTTGAACAATGCCAGTGTAGTTCTGTTGCTGCATCAGCATATAAAATCAGCTGTTCCTGATGCTTTGGCACACATTATGCCACTTACAGAAAAGTTAGAGAGGCCCAGGTGAACGCTTACTAAACGACAGTGAAGAGCATGTGCTCTATATATGAAAAACATACTCTTTCTGTGCAGTTGCATTTGTTTTACATTTTGTAAGGCGAATTTATTTTTCCCATTCTGTTACTTGGAAAGGGAAAAGATAATCATGACAGGCTCCAAATTTAGATGCCACATTTTTTGTACCAAACCTTTAACCTTTATTTTAGGTCACATTATGTATTTGCCTTCCTCAGCACAGCCTACATTAAGTGGTTTTACAAAATGTTAACCAGACGTCACTGTGTGTTTTTTCTTAAGTTGCATGCTGTTTTTGGATGTACCATTTCAAAGTTACACTGATGTAGTGATGCAAGAATCATTCTAAGTGAATTGGCCTGTATGATTTCTCAGGTTTTTTATGTGTAGGCTTCAAGGTATGTGACAATTTTCAAAGTGACAGGTATATACATGTATATGTTGCTTGATGTTCACAAGCAGTTTAGTCATCTCATTCAAAACCAGACAAGGTGGTTATTAGTACTAGTTAGTGAAGCATCTTGAAAGGTGTACATTGCAAAAGTAACAACAGGGACAAAGAATGACGTGGATGAGCAGGGACTTCCATACAAATTCTATTCCACAAAAAAAGCTTTGAAATATATACAAAAAGAGCACAGATAACATCGTGTCATTGGTTAGATAAATAAGGACTCCGTGTTCATCTGCACACCCCCATACGGATTTATAAATTGAAGTAAAATTCCTGGTTGTGCAAGTTGGTGCACAATTTCAAAGACGCAAACAACTAACGCTTTTGCCTTCACAGCCACTTGTGTGTCCTGTTTCTTCAATTCGTTGAAGCAGATTTGGTTCATACACAGCCAAAAACAAGCATGTACATTCTGACCATGGTTATTTGGATGGAACAAAACATCTGCACACCTCTAACAAGAAATAGATGGTAGATTTCACCATATGCAGCATGATAAACAGAATGCTTTAAATAAAGGAAAGCTGTATGTTGACATGTCGAGTTGGGATGACATCAACAGCTGTACTGGGATCCACTTGGAACTATACTTGTTTTCTGTTCACTTTCAGATGTATGTGGATTCAGCTTAGTTTTCAGCTTTGAAGTGCCAAAATTGTTTCCTCCTCATTATCTAACACCAGGCCAGTAACTACCGTATTTCCTTGAATGTAGAGGGAGCTTTTTTCCAGATTTTCGCAACCTAAAGTCGACCCTCACATTAAAATTGAATACCAAAATTCTATTTTGTCTTCATGGACGCAATGCAAAGTCACCCCTAGCATCACAATCATGGTCGCATTACAATCGAGTAAATATGGTACCTTGCATGATGGTCTCGCAGCATTATAGTTACTTCTAGGTTCTGCAGCATGAAGCTTTGCTTGAAGGATCACCATTGCTCTGCAGTGTTTCTCCTGGAGTAGGATTCACTGGTGTAGAATTGTTCTCCATTGGTTATCTAACATTAATTACTTGGTTTACCCTTACATATCATGTTTCATGATGTCTCATTTGTTAAAAAAAACCAGAGTAAAAAACCACAGGACACACAGAAAGGGAACACACACAGTGCTGTTCTCTTTGTGTGTGTCGTGGTTTTTCGTGTTTTTTTAACCATGTGCAATTTACAAACCAACATTTCCACACTTTTGGTCTTAGTTGTCTCGCGTCTGATATGAAACTGGGCTTTTGTTGGTTACAAGGTGGTTACAAGACACATACACAGGCCCGTAGCCAGGGGGGGGTCTCCCTAGGGCCCCCCCCCCCGAAATTCGGATGGAGGGGGGGTGTTTTGCCAAGAAAAAGTAATAAAAATACGGTGGTTTTCAAGGTTTTCAACACGTGCCCCCCCCCCCCCCCCCCGAAAAAAAATTTCTGGCTATGGGCCTGCACATACACCTACATCAAGGGGTGAATGTACAAAAAAGAGAGATTGGGTGGTCAGCTCGATGAGCAGGAAGGGCAAACTCGGCTTGATACCTTGTATGTGAGGAAAAGGGAGAGTCGTGGAGATAGAGGATTCTGATTTAGCTTGACGCTGGCTTGGCGTCAAGTGGTTGAAAAACACAAGTGAAGGTCCTAATTAAAGAGGAGGATTGCTCGAGGTGCTTGTGTCTTAGGTAACAAACCAACCACATAAGACCAACAAGCAATTAAAGGAAAGCATATAGGGGAAATTATTTCTTGTTTTTAACCGTAGTGTGGTAAACATGACATGAATAGGAGTGTATTAAAGTGAACCGAAAAGCAACACTTCAGATTCTTAGTTACACAATGTTAGGTGATGATTCACAAAAACTAAAAAGGCCTTGCATAGATGCGAGTGATCCAGGAAGGTGGTTCCAATACTTTGAGCTCTGAGGGATCAACGAACAGGAGAGACTTATTGCGGCGTGTGGCGATACGAACTTTACTATTGAGGTGTGCAGGCATAAACTAAAGTGGGGAAAGTAAATCATGTTGAATCTGTGGGATATAGTCGTTAACTTTATGAAACAATAATAGCCTCAAAATTTGGTGGTGGGATGCAAGTGGTGGCAATTCAAGAACAGTTTTCATGGGCATGACACTTGCTGCATGGTTATAGTTGTTAGTCATAAGCTTGGCAGTGCTATTTTGAGTAAGTTCAATTAAATTAAGTAATTTGCTAGTATATAGATACCACATGGGTCACATATTCAAGTTTTCTTCGGACAAGTTTTGTAAGATGAACTTGAGAGAGGACGAGATAGAAGAGATGTTACGGTGATGATAACCAAGCATGTGGTTAGTGTTGTTAACAATAGATGTGTAATGCGTACTTAAGATCAGAGGTAGTGTGAATGCCAAGATACTGAAATGAAAAAACAGGTTCAAACGAAGTATGATTGAAAAGATAAGAGGGAGGAGGGGTGGCGGCAGTTTGAGCTGATCGAGCGGAGTGCTTTGCCCATTTTAGGATTTAGCTCCATGAGCCACACGTAGCAACTGTTAGATACAGCATCTAGGTCACTTGTAAGGTCATAATGTCCTTATTGTAGTTAACTTCATGAAACGTCAATCGTCAGCAATGAGGTGAACATCAGAACACAATTTGGAAAGTCATTAATGTATATTAAGGGAATTGAAGGTCATATAACAGACCCCTCTGGTACAGCAATGAACAGGCTCGCTAGATATGATGCCATTGCATGCAACAGACTGCATAAGCCAGGTGAGAAGACGAGGGTCTATATTTAATTTGCTTAGTTTTAAGAGAAGCAGTTTGTGACATACTTTATCAAATCCTTTCAAGTAATCAAGAAAACTAGTCAGTCATCAAAGTATACATTAAATATAGGTGAAATTTGTGAGTGAAGGAAGGAAATTGAGTTTAAAAAGAAATGATTTACAAAAACATTTGAAGTTGCACTAAGCCGTGCAATACTCGATAGACAGCGAAACTGATCGGTTGTTTATTTATTCCTGTATCCATAGGCGTGCACACAGGGGGTGTGGCCAAGGGGGGGGGACACCCCCTAGTCACCTAAGTGGGGGGGGGGGGGGCATACATTGACTTAATAGGGAGGGGGGGCACGGTGAGGAACCTTTGCCCCCCCTCCCCTGAAGGGGAACCCTGCACACACTTATGGCTGTATCTAGGGGCGCTTGAACTTGGCTGTAGCATCTTGAACTTGGTTCGAATTGGCTGTAACGATGATGGACTTTTGCTTGAACTTGGCTGTGGAACTTTTGCTTGAACTTGGCTTGACCTTGGCTGTAGTGTTGTTGAACTTTTGCCTGAACTTGGCTTGAACTTTGCGTATCCAATCGATGCTGCAGGCGCCGTTCTCATGCAGTGGAAAGCCTTGCTTCTCGGATCGTGGCTTCTTCCTTGGGAGTGTGATTTGTCTTCGGGCGACCATAGGCTGCCTATGGGTTGGCGCGAGCGGTACACTATCTTTCATAACCACTAAGTATCGCATGACAGTGGTGTGACAATGCATAACGCACATGCCATTGGTGTGCGGTTCTAAGCAGGTGGCACGATGCTCCCAGATACCCCTTCCATAAAGACATGTACCTATTTATGATGATGATAGTTTTCATACAGGCTGCAGAAATTTCTGCGGCACATACCTGTTTGTTGAGCTAACTGTTGCCTGCTTCATTTTTAGTGGACCAGTGGTGAGTCGTGGGATTTGCAAAACTTTTGTGGCGCATACCCATTTATGATAATGATTGGGTGAACAAGAAACGATTTACTAAACAGCTTCGTAGTTAAAACCATACTGATTGGTGAAAATAAGATGGAGTCCAGAAACTTTAGTGGCTCGGATCATAATATGTGTTCTTTTCTTGAACATTTCTAATGAGATGCTAGTTAGGGAGATCGGGCGGTAAATTGTTGGTCACTGGAACTTGTGGACAGGAATCGCCTTCTGATCTTCCAGTTTGTAGGAGCACAATGGCTGTCAAGCAACTACTAAAATTTTTTTGAGAGAATGATGGATGAGTGCATAACGCACATTTAAAAAAAAACCTATCTTAATAAGGTCTACACCTAGGCTATAGCAGATATCTCAAGTGAGTCATTGATTTTTTGCATGACCACAAGTGATGCCTTCACAGTGGAATGGACGAATCTGCTTTTCGTCCACTTTTGACAGATTGTCCCATTTATGGAGAGGTAATTGGAAATGTTTTTATTTTATATACATTGTTATTGTCAAGCACTCACACTGATGTATACACACAAAAAAAAAATCGGAAAGAAGAAAAAGAAAAAAAAAACTGGAGAGGCTGATGGGGGGGGAGGGGGGGAGGGGATTAATTGGGCCGGAAACTTTGCACAAACGGGGAGGAAGGGTGCTGCACGGTACACAGAAATATCAGGCTGCGCGAAAACGTGCCTGCCATGGTCTTCCCATCGCTATGACACTGAGTACATGACCACTCGTTTGCGATACCACTTAAGTATTTTTTATGATCCGAAAGGCCTTGTTTCCAGAGGGTTTCGAGTTGCCGCACTTTATGCACGTCAGAGTGTTCTGTAGGGCCGCAACCGCTCGGTTAGTGTTCCCAAATATAGGATTTACGTCTTAGATGTCGTTGCAGAACTTAGGCGACCGACAGCAGCACGCCAGTTTGGTGCTCGCTCGCGCAGTTGCCGCGCAGAGTCACTCGTCTAGATGCATTGAAGCAGAAAAACGCTCGTTTCGCAAGCAGCACACGCAGATTTGTCCTAGCGTGAAAGCAGAGACGGGCCACGCATGCGCCATGTAAAGGTTCATTAATTGCTTGCCATCACAGGGGTGCGCACGGGAAGGGGGAAGGGGGGCGGCCGCCCCCCCCCCAGTCATCCAAGAGGGGGGTGGGAGGGGCAAAGTTTGTCCCATACTTTAAGCCTGCCAATACGGTATCCATAACACGTTGGAACGTCGCAGGTGCCGAGCAAAGACCGAAGGGCATGACCTTGAACTCGAAGAGGCCGTCTGGTGTGATGAAAACCTTCCCCCCCCCGCCCGCCTCGTCTGAAGGGGAACCCTGCGCCCGCTTATGCTTATCATGCTTGCAGCCGCCAGTGGCGTAGCCAGGGGGTGGCACACCGGGCACGCGCCCCCCCCCCCCCCCCCCGATATTTTTTTTTTTTTGCCATGGCATACATAGCGAAAAATGGCCATTTCAAGGAGGTGCACTCCCCGAAATCAAGGGGTGCCCCCCCCGAAAAAAATTTCTGGCTGCGCCCCTGCTTGCAGCGATCCTTTATGAGCAATCGATGTATCGAGTAGTTGCTGTTTCATGTTCTCTCATGCTTTGATGAACGCACGCATACGAGTTACCGCACGGGCCCGTCTCATCGCGAGCGCCATATGCAACGCTCGCTCGGACGCTGTGTGCCACGTTGTCGGTGTCGGAGGGCTACACCGTGGAATATGTTATCGGTGCAGACAGCGAGGCCATCGGTGTCGGTCGCGGGCAAACGAGAATCCTATCGTACAGACAGCTATCATTGTCTGTCTCGGAAGGTCGGCACACAAGACCCTTTTGTCCCGAGAGGTACCTTTGTCGGGGGTCGCCCCCTTTGTCGGGGTCTCCACACAAGACCTTTGCCGTACAGACAGCCGTGCTCACAGTACCTTTATCGGGCCGATAGCTATCTTTATCGGTCCGATAGCTGTCTTTATCGGTCCGATAGGGCCGCTTTATCGGATTTTTTGATGGGAACCCCAAACAGCAAGCACTTTAATGTACACAAAATGGTAAATGCACACACAGCTGTAAGCCAAAGCATGTTGCGCAAATAATACACGCAG
>JALIZH010026464.1:0-47361 GCA_030522465.1 Rhipicephalus appendiculatus
TGGCGCTCGTTAAACTTAACGAATACCTGCCATGTACTATCGCGATACCCATATACGCAGACGACATTTGTGTCTGGACATCAGCCGTCACTCGCCCCCAGATACGAGCGAGGCTTCAAAAGGCGGCAACTATGACAGCGAGATACCTCGGCAAACAAGGCCTTAAAATCTCTCCGGAAAAATGTGCATTAGTGGCATTCACACGTAAGCCAATGATGCACTATGCCATCTCTATTGAAGGGCGGACCATTTCTTATGTCCGAACCCACAAATTTCTGGGTACAATCATAGACAGAGACCTCTGTTGGAGCCCGCACGTGTCTTACATGAAACAGCGCCTGACAGCCATCTCCCAGTTGTTCAAATTCCTGTGTAGCAAAACCTGGAGCATGTCGGTAGACGCAATGCTGGAACTGTACAGGTCACTGTTTCTCGGTTTTTTTTGCGATATAGTCTGCCCGTACTTGTAAGACAAATATTCGCACTCTGCAGGCTGTACAAGCTCAGGCTCTGAGTTTGCCTTGGCCTGCCAAAATGCGCGTCGACTGATGCGACTATTTATATTGCACGGGACCAACCTATACAAACGCACATTGTGGTGGAAGCCTTGAGAGCCCATATCAGGCATTTTTCCAGGGCTCATTGCCACCACCTTGCAACACTTCCTGCAGAAAGACCACGGGCGTCGTACTGTGCAACAATCTCAAAATATGCTGCCCACCTTCCGTCAGGCTTCAGCCCCGCGTCTAAACCAGCGATACCACCGTGGTGCTTTATTCGACCTGATGTGCACTTCAACATACTGGGAATCAGAAAAAAATCTGAACTGTCATCACCAGTGCTGAAGCAGCTATCTCTGAGTCTTCTGCACGAGAAGTACGCTGATCACTTACACATCTATACTGATGGATCAACTACCCCCCAGTGTTCGTCCGGAGCAGTGGTCGTGCCGGCGAAGGCTATTACCTTCAGTTTCAAGACAGACCACCCAACGACATCGACGGCTGCAGAACTTGCTGCTCTCCGCGCTGCACTTCAGGTAGTCAACCGCGAACAGCCTCAACGGTGGTCAGTGTTCAGTGATTCGAAGGCAGCACTGCAATCTTTGCTGTCAGCCCTGCGGCACGGACCATGCGAGCAGTTGGTCTTCCAGGTTAGACATCTCCTCCATACTGCATCCGAGAAAGGTCACCACGTGACATTTCAGTGGCTGCCAAGTCACTGTGGCGTGATAGGCAATGAACGTGCCGACATTGCTGCTCGCTCAGCTCTTCAAGGAGACATGGTCCAGACAATTCCCTTATCGAGGACCGATGCTGCTAGCCGACTTCGAGTGGTCGCACAAGAAGTCACTTTCTCCACTTGGAGCACAACAAGTAGACTGCGCAACCAACGCCACCACTGCCCGAACACTCTACATCTTCAGACACCCACTGGACTACGACGAAATGATGCCACTCTGCTTTGCCGTTTGTGGCTGAGAGTGGCTTTCACGAAGTCATTCTCCTATAAAGTCTAAATGGCTGACAACCCTTTTTGCGTCAACTGTGGTAGCGAGGAAACGTTACAACACATCTTCTGTGACTGTCCTTGCTATAATGCGCAGAGAACATCACTAGCAGCCGCACTAGCTCGCATAGGCCAGAGACCGATGACGCTAGAAACTATTCTGGAAAGTCGACCAGAGAGGTCATCGCGGGTGAAGGCGACGAAGGCAGTGCTAAACTTCTTAAAGGCAATGGACCTGCACCGACGATTATAGACTTATTGCTGTGATGACTGTGAAGTAAGACTTTGTGCGTGCGTTTTCTGTCCACTCTCTCTCTTTCTCCGTCTTTAAATCTCCCCCACCCTTTTCCCCAGTGTAGGGTAGCATACCGGTTCTACTAGACCGGTTAACATCACTGCCTTTCCTTTCCCTCCTCTTTTTTTCCTTCCTCTACAAAAGGTGGTGCTTGTTTTAATCTGGCTTTTATTTTTTTAATCTTGCTACTTTTACGCTACCATTGGGGCTGAATTTGGCTGGTTGCTCTGAGTACCTGGCAACCCTGGCCACCATATTAAGGCACATTTTACAGTAGAAGAAGCAAATTGGCGTTTAGTGTCACATGTTTACCATTACGCCGGAGATTCGGGGCACCGGCGTGTCAGGCTACCCTAGATTTTAAGAGTGACCACCAGAGGAACCAGCGATAATGTGGGGTTCGCACCAACACAGAGGCCCGAGATCAAAAGAAAAACCATCAGCGGTGTGAAAACGTGTCAAATGTCGCAACGCGCTGGCTTGGATGCGATAAATGTTTTTGGAAGCAATCAAAGTTTCGGAAGCCGTGCCAAACGCCTCAACGCATGAAACTTGTAGGGCTATTCTGTCTGGTGTGACGCGGCGTGAGCCTCTCGCGTAGTTATAAGATGGATTTTAGGTATCCATCAAACCAGAGACGAAACACAGATGCACATTTTTTGAATAAGCCAAATTACCGCCGCAACGCTTCCCTCATCCGGAGCCGCTTCCGTTCAGCCTCCATTCGAAGCTGCAACACGCCGTCAGCTGCACATTGACTCAGCATGTAGATTTGATGTGCTTACGGTTCTATTTCAAGCATAATGAGACCGTAAACCCTGCTACCCATATCTTATTGGTAAAGATCCTCACTAAATACCAGCTGTGCCAAGAGGTAAGTGACATCGCTAGCATGTACAGATGAACCACTAACTTGCTATATGACACATGTTTGCAAATTTTTACAATATAAGCGCCGTACAGGTTCATGCACCGTCACGCAGTGGCTTTAAAAACACTTCCTTTGTGCATTTCTAAGCGGAGCTTGGAAGTATGTAAATTAGGAGACAATATATGCTTCGGTCGAGAAGTTTTCAGACAATGCACAAGACAAATGATTGAATGACAAAAAACTAATTTAAATAATAGCACCATGTGATAAGTATGCACACACAATAACTTACGATGCCAATTTCATCTTTTTTCGCGGCCAGAACACGTGCGCCGATTTTTTCGGTTTGGTATGCAATAACTCTGATGGGCAAGAGAATAGAGTACAGAGAAAGAGGAGAATTGAAAGAAATAAAGAGAAAGAGAGACATAATGAGAAAAAAAGAAGATACAAGGCCAGGGAACGAGCACAGAGAGAGATAGAGAGATAGAAAGACAAATATGAAGAACAAGACAGATCGAGAAACAGGGAAAATAAAGGGAAAAGAGAAAGAAAGATAAAAAGACAAACAAAGAAATAGACAGAAAGAAACCGACAAAAACGCAGTGAAAAAACCGGTAGATCCCACTCATTGTGGGAATCGATGTAATGCTAAGCAGCCAGCAAGGAGCAAATTATGGTGTACATAACATGCACGTCATGATTTACATGTTAGGACCTGTCATTTATGTGTGTCATACAGTCACGTCACGCAATACCAATTTTGCTTTATATCAAGCTAGCGAAACGGCCGCACGCGCACCATGAGCATGGCATGTAAATCACGTTGTACATGACATGCATCTCATGATTTTCGTGTTACCAGCTGTCATTTGTGTTCGTCATACAGCCATGTCACGCAATACCCATTTTGTTGTATATCAAGCTAGCGAACTGGACGCAATCGCACCATGAGCGTGGCATGTAAATGGCGTTTTACATGAGACACATGTCAAGATTTCCATGTCACCGCTTGTCATTTATGTTCCTCACACAATCAGTCACGCAATGCCAGTTTTCGTGTATATCAAGCTAGCGAAACGGCCGCGAGCGTGCCATAAGCGTGGCATGCAAGTCATGTGGCACATGACATGTCATGATTTTCATATCACCACTTATCATTTATGTTCGTCGCGCAGTCACGTCATGCAATACCAAATTTGGTGTATATCAAGCTAGCACAGCGGCTGTCAGCGCACTATGAGCGTGGCATGTAAATCATGCTGTACATGACATGCACGTCATGATTTTCGTATTACCATCTGTCATTTCTGTTTTTCATGCAGACATGACTCATCATACCAATTTCTGGATATATCTGTAGTGTTTGCGATGGGAGTCACCGAGCACCGGTGGTGCTCCGAAAGGAACGACACACACACAGTTCCACACCACGCCCAACTTACCCTCGGCTGTAGCGAGGGTGTTTATATATATCAAATGGCGGTGCCCCCTGGTGCCATACAACAGAACAAAGTATATTACAATATACAAAATTTCTCCTCCCCTTAACAAAAAAGAATTAAGCTATATGTAGTCTTCCAGGTACCGTCGACGCCGGCGCTCTCGTTGAGGCCGTGTCGATTGGTGTAGTGGTTGAGGTCGTGACGTGAGGGACGACGATCGTTGGCGTGACTCTGATGACTCCATGTCTCGCCGAAGCTGCGCGTCTTGGGTGTCTCGAGGTTCCTGCAGACTTACAGGTGTTGACACAGTGGGTGGCACAGAAGGTGGCAAAGAAGGTGGCACAGTGTCTGTTTGGGGTATCGGTATCGGATAATCGTACCGTTGTAGTGATTGTGTTGGGGGCTCTTTCAGTGCGCTCTTGGAGAGATTTGACGCATGCCAGATAGTGCTGTCATTCAGACGATAAGTGTTACGGGCTACCTTGGAATAAATTACCCTAGGGCGTGAATACTAGGAGGAAGCTTTTCCTGGTCCTTTCTGATGCACCCGTACTTGGTCCCCAGGTTGAAAGGAATTGTGGTAGGCAGGACGTCTGCGATTAGCATCCTAATGCATTTTACGCTGATAGCAATCAACACGTTGTCGCAGTTCCTGGTACTCGTTATATGGGTTCTCATGAAAACTGCGCGGAGAAGCCTACAATATACAAACGCGTTCGAGGTCTGCGACCACGCAGCAAGTAAAACGGAGACAACTTAGTTGCAGTGTGCGGAATGGTTCGATATATTGCGACGTAGTCGAGAACAGTCTTTTTTAGGCCTTCGTTCCTGAAGGGCACACTGAATGAATGACTTGAGAACGCGATTAAGCCGCTCAACCTGCCCGTTAGATTGGGGAAAATAAAGTGAAGATCTGATGTGCTTGATTCCCTCTGTAGTGAGGTATGTTTCGAATTCTACAGAGGTGAACTGGGGGCCATTATCTGTGACGATTTCCTCGGGCAGTCCCTCTCTAGAAAAAACTGAGGTTAAAAAGCGTATTACAGATTGACTAGTAACACATGGTGTGAACATCACCTCGGGCCACTTCGAGTAGTAGTCTACCATGACTATGGCATACCGACAGTCTTGAGGGGGCTGAATGAAATGGACCCATTATGTCTACAGCCACCTTCACCGAGGGTCGGCGAGGATATTCGGTCGGCTCTACGGGCCCCTGTCGACTCTTGGCCGACTTGTCAGCACTGTTGAAAGTTTGACAGTCGCTTACACACTGCTCGACATGTTTGCGAAAAGCTGGCACCAGTAGGTGCAGCGAACCAGGTCTTGCATTCTCACTATGCCTGGGTGCCCTGCATGCGCGTGTGCGAGCACTTGTTTCTGTAGTTGGCTGGGAAGGACAACTTGGTCCCCTCTCAGTAGGATGTTATCTACCACCGAAAGTTCGCTCCTGACCTCGTAGTATGGATGCAGTTCTTTAGGAAGTTGGTTCTTTGCAGGCCAGCTATTTATGGTATATTCCATGGCTTGTGTCAGTGATGGTTTACAGGCCGTGGCCTGTTGTACTTCAGACTTGGATATCATGGCCTCAACCTGGGCGACTACTTCTTCCTCAAAAGCAAAAGAAGGTTCAGAAGTGTCAAGGGGGTAGCGAGAGAGGGCATCTGCTACCTTATTCTGCTCGCCTTTGCGATACTGGACGGTGAATGTGTAGTTGAGAAGACGAGCTGTCCACCTACCTATTCTTAGTGGTGTCCTCGCAGAGCCCTTTTCAGACAAAAGAGTAGCCAATGCCTGGTGGTCCGTGATTAGCGTGAACTTTCTTCCCCAGAGGTAGACATGCCACTTTTCACAAGCCCATAAACAAGCCAAAGCTTCTTTTTCGCCAGTGGAGTACCTGGGTTCAGCTGGAGAGAGAGAACGAGAAGCAAACTGAATAGTTTGAGTGTTTTCTCCATCGGTTTGTTGTAAAACAGCACCAAGCCCGTAATCCGAGGCATCACTGCTGAATGTTCTTCTCAAGGGGGGATATGCCCTGAACGGAAATTTTGTGTCCGATGAATGACAGTTCTTGGACATCAAAGACGCACTTGTCATTCGAGCCAACGCTCAACTTCCGGCTGGTTGGTGATGAATCGGGTGTGCTCCTTGAGAAATACAATATCCCTCTAGCACCATGAAAAATTAGTCAGGGAATTGCCTGCGTTGCTATCAAATACGAAGTCGAAAGGACGTTCGCGACACAGATGGCAGCAATTATGACACAGATGGCAGCAAGTTGATGCCAATTACGTCATAAGTTAGCGGGAGAATCTCAAGAAAATCGCTCCAGCAATGTAGAGCACTCTACTATCACCAACAGTAATGAAGTGGCATTAATGGGGAGACCATGTCGCAGCATCTCTGACGTTCTAAATGAAGGGACTGGTGGTACGTCCTGTATGAAACTGTTTTCTGTCGAGAAAAGGACAACAAATTAGAGGAGAACTCTTAACCCTTTGTGCGACAGTGGGACACATACGTCCCACTTTTCCGTCTACAGAAATAAATCTCTCCCACATCACCCGTTGGAATTAGCGCAACATTAAGTCACTTATATCTTACCCAAGTCTTCGTAATCTCGAAAAAAATTCTTTTACCACGCTTTTGAAGGGCGGGTGTAGTGTTACAATAGCGTTGAATTTCGGTCAATTTTTAGGGGCGAAGCTCCCTAGGGTGTGGGTCTGTCCCTCTTCTGTAGCAATAGTAGTAGTAGTAGGTAGGTAGGTAGCCACGTATAGTGGAATGTACCCACTGCACGTGATAAAGATGACGTTGACGCCTGATGACCATGAAGAATAAGCACGTTCAAGTATAGTGGAATCTACCCACTACACGTGATAACGATGACGATGACGCTAATGACCAAGAAGTATAAGCGCGTTCCAGACCACACATTCTCTTTCTGCCATGGATGAAAACGATTGAGCTTCGCCCACTCATCATCATTCACTTCGTGGATATGGCGTGATTTTTTTATGATCGCTTCTGAATTTTCCTCTTCTTGAGTTACATAGAACCTACTAATCAAGATGACGGATAATTTCCTATTTTTCTGGTTTTTGAGAGAGGCAATCTTAGCTTCCAGTCATCACGTGTTTTTGTAAATTTGCGAAATAGCTTGACCGATAAATGCGTATCTATCTATCTATCTATCTATCTATCTCTATCTATCTATCTATCTATCTATTTTTCTATCTATCTATCTATCTATTATTCCCCTACAACTTCTAACTGTCCAGACCATGTGTGCTATCCTAAACTTCCGCCATTTGCTGTCGAATTTTACGTAGGTGTGACGTGTACACAATGGTGACGCAACCGCATGAACTGCTTGCGAAACTTGACGTAAAGACGTCATGAAATACAAAGAAACGTGCAATTAAGTAACACTTTGTCTCTTTAATTGAAAACGCAACAAAAAATAAAAATAAAACGAAAGTGAAGCGTGTGGCTTTAAAGTCGTAATGCAGACGATATCGTCTGCAATTTAGAGCAGCCATAGCAACTTTTCTAGCCACTAAGCGAACCAGTCAAGCCAGCGTCGACATTGCGTGCATCGTTATTTTGTGGGGTGTCTGTTGCGGTATTGACTGAGCGCCGAACAGTGGGCCGCGATGTTGGGTTTTATTACTAATCGTCCCCATAATTGGAGGGCGACTTGCTGCCGCTGGTACGACGGGAGCTGTGACAGAAGGTGTAGTGGTTTCATTAGTTCTAATAGGACTGATTTGTGTGGGGGGGGGGGGGGTGAACGCAGGCGGGCAGTGCACTCAAGGCTTGGTCTCCCTTTGTTTTGTTGTGCTTATGCTGTAAATATAAAGTGACAGCAGATTTCTTTTGCAATGGTTCGGATTGTTTTTAGTTATTTTTATGAAACATGACTGAAGTACCTTTGAGTCAAGCCAGTCAATTCATTTTATTTCTGTATAGCACTAGGCTGTGCTTGCTTATTTGTATTTCTTTTTTCATAGAAGCTGTCCTCTATATACATATGATTTGTTTCTGTGAATGCACATTTAAGGCAGTTCAAGTTCATCCATTCTTTTAATCAACATAGCCTCTGAATGTAGCATTTCATTTCTGTATCGTGACATGTTTACTATTTATATTATTTCACCACTTTATAATAAATGATCACACGATGTCGTCATGGAAGTTTCTTTCATGCTTGACTTTTCTATTGGACTAGCAGTCTTTCCCAGGACCACAGAAAGACAAGTTACAATTATGCACTGAGAACGAGATGGATTATTGTGTGCTGCCTGGGCTCTCAGTACGATTTGTTTTGTAAGATATGTCGCCGAGAGATTTTTCAATCAAGGGAACACTGGCGCTACCAGAGAAGATAGTGTACAACTGGGGTATGCTGCCAGTACTAACATATGGGGCAGAAAATCAGAGGATAAAACAAACTTGAGAAGTTGGTAACCATGCAGCAAGTAATAAAAGAACCATGACTAATGCCTTTGCTACATTAAACACCATGCACGCATTCTCAAGCTTGCATACCTATCAACTACCACGGCGTCCACTGCCTAAGCACCAGCTCAAAGCAGATGCCCTCCACGCAGAGATGTGTACAAACTCAAGGTACTAGAGCAGTGTTACGCAACGTTGGTCAAATACCTGCAAAGTGTTGTGTGCAGTGGAAGAAAGTAGGCAACAGCAATACAGCCAGCCACACGAAGTACAACCGTAATTCAGTGGTGCAGCGAACTTATTTCTCTACATTTGATTTTGAAGCGCAGCTTCGACAGCTCTATCTCTCTTTTCATACGTGGCAGTTACTGCTTGTCTGCATATCAATGTTTGTGAAACTGGGGCGCACCCAGTACGTCTGGTTTCCTTTCATGGATTACATCTCTTCAATACAAGGCATGAACCGCGATCGCGTCTGAAGCACGATAAACCTTTTTTTGTGTGTGTGTGTGTGTGTGTGTGTGTGTGTCATCAAGTCGCCTCTATCGAAGCTAAATAGTGACGTAAACTTTGTTTACCGCGAATACTGCGTTCTTTACTGAGGTTCGAGCCACGGAAAATGTCGTTAAAAAATCGGACAGCGGCCAAAAGCTGTCTTTCAAGTTTCTCCTTCGCATTCTCTACTAACGACATGCTCAACTTTAAATAGGATGAAATTTGTCCTCACCACTATGACGTTGAGGGTGTAAAAGTCGTTTCTGCAAAAGTAGGCAGCCTTCTTGCCGTCGGCCACCACGACGCAGCCTTGAGACCTTGAATCCATGTGGACGAAGCCTTCATTCGCCACGGCCGGCTCCTCCGCGCTGGCAGGGAAGGTGATCCACATATCGCCGACGCGCTCGACGATCGCTTCCCCGACAGCATTAATCGTGCGACTCGCACTGGAATGGCTCGTCGCCACGTCCTCGTCATTTGCGATCGCGCCGTGGTAAATGCCGGTGGCGATGAAGCGAAGGGCGCAAAGCACTTGCAGATCAATGGTCGGGGCTGTTCTTCGTGCCCGTACGCCGCCTTTCCAGGTCCTAGCGAAGCTCCCCGCACAGTCATCGCACCATGCTTGTCGTCAGCCGGCACCGCAGTCGAAACGATTCATCGGGCATTGCAAAAGTATCGCGCTTATCGCGGAATTATTTTCGCTCCTGCACCTCCAACTACCACACGACGAAGGAGAGCACCATTTTCAGTCGCATATGAAGCGTTCTCTTACGGCGACAACCACAACTTCGAACAAGTCAAATGAAGTAACAAGCTTTTATTTTCACAAGCAAACTTTACATACACTACTTTGTGATAATATTAACCCAAACATGTTAGCAAAGTAATTTACAGAATGACCTCTACTCATACGTATGGGAGGCGACACACCGAACGAGCAACCGCGAGCAACTCAATTTACAACAATATGGCGGCCAATTTGGGGCACTTCGTCGTTCTCACATTTTAAGCAGCAAATTTGGCGGTATGGAACGTCACGCAACGTCATTTTGACGCGACAAAGAGTGAGGTCCTGTGGCGGAACGACCACCATGAGTTCAATGTCCAATCATGTTACAGACATGACGGTTCATCGTCAAGCGAGCAGTAGTTTCGACAAACCGCAATTTCATCGTACGCGCACCTTAGTACCATATTTCGGTTTCGTTATTCAGTGCAAACTTTTCTTTATACATGGCAGAGAACGGTGAAGGGCTACTTCGGCAAAAAACTTTTTTTCTCACGTTACGTCATCGCGAATTCCTGTGTCGTAACGCTATTACAGCGCCACAACACGAACGACCTCGCGTGACCAATCAAATCAGGGTAATGGCGGAATTTGACAACATGGCGGAAATTGACAATGTCCAGAATAGCACCCCCATATGATTAAGGGGATTTATACCAAAAATGGTACGGCGTAACACGACTGTATGACGAACATGAATGACTGGTCATGTCATGAAAATCATGAATAACTAGTCATGAACAGTTTAATGAGAGTATGATTTACACGTGATGGCCGTGGTGCTCCTGCGGCCGTTTCCTTAATTTGATATTGTTGTATATTATCATATACTTTGTTCTGTTGTATGGCGCCAGGGGGCGCCGCCATTTGATATATATAAACACCCTCGCTACAGCCGAGGGTAAGTTGGGCGTGGTGTGGAACTGTGTGTGTGTCGTTCCTTTCGGAGCACCACCGGTGCTCGGTGCCTCCCTTCGCAAACACTACAATGGCGCAGTCGACATGCGTCCTGAAAGCCTTCCACCTTCCGCCGCTCGCCAACGGCAACCAGCAGCCATGAACCAGATCATCGGCAACATCAGATGCGGCGATACCCTTTCGGTCTGCTTGCATCGCAGCGAACGGCAGCCCTCGCTCTTAGCGCATCGCCGCTTATCGCGTCGCAGATAGCGAGCCACCGCCCCCCAGTAAGGTCAGCGAAACGCCAGGTGATAACGCAACGCCACACAGCTGCGACATGGCCGACTTGATAGGAAAGCCGCCCGTATTTTGGAACCATCCGGGAACACCAACAGTACCGTGGACGCGGTGGCTTGAAGATTTTGAAACATATTTGCTTGCCGCTGGCGGCGAAAGTTTTTCCGCGGAACGCAAGGCTGCACTACTGAAAACACTGCTTGGAGCCGAAGGCCAGAGGCAGGCACGGGTTGCACTCGCCGTGGCATCGGAAACGCCGGGGTCAACCAAAGACGCCTACTCCGTATTGGTGCAAACGCTAACGGCCAAGTTCAGCCCTCCAGATGCAGTAGCCACACCCAGACTCTAGTTTCGGAACCTCGCGCAAGGCGAGTCTTCCCCCCAGGATTTTCTCTTCGAATTGCAAGATAGAGCTAACCAGTGCGACTTCGGTGAACTGAAGTACCAGCTCCTGCTCGAACAATTACTCATTGGATTGACTTCTACGCGGCTACGTGAACGTTTGCTTGTCGAGGAGCCAACGCTTACGTTTGAGAAGGCCGTGAAGATCATCAACGAGGCTGACCGCGTCCAGCGTCTCCTCAAAGAATACGAGCCTGAAGCGCTTGTACAGCTAAACACAGCGCTACATCAAAGTCCGGCGCAGCGCCGTCCTTTGCCGCGGGTTTTCACACCTTCTACTGAACCCCGCCCTCGGCAACTCACTGCACATTCGTCGACGTGTCAGCATTACAACCGGCCACCCCATTCTGCAAATGGCTGCCCCAACTGTGGCTATCACCATGCTCCTACTCAGAACTGCCCCGCGCGCGGCAAGGTTTGCTACCAGTGTTCCAAGAGGGCACATTTTGCCACGGTGTGTCGCAGTAGATCCTTCGCGCGGTCACCACCAGCATGGCGTCAGCAAGCCTCCAGTCCCTCCAGGCCTAGGCGTTCGGATCGTGTCGAGTCTATGGCCCTGTCAGACACCCAACCGGATCTTCGCACACCGGGATTTTACGCCGATGTTGAGGTGAACGGAAAGTCTTTATTTTTAGACACTGGCTCGTCAGTTTCCATTCTGTCTAAAGAATTGTTTACGGGTTATTTTGTCGAACCGTCAGGTTTTGATTGCAGACTGGTAGCTCCTCCCAAAAAACTAAGACTATTCAGGGACTATCGTTCCACTTCTGGGGTGTTTTCAAACTCTGGTAACGTTCCGAAATCGCACTGCTGAGATACTGTTCTACGTTGTATGAAATGGACGATCCCTTCTTGGTATTGATGCAACCCACAAACTTGATATGATTCGCGCAGGCGACAGCCTTCAATGCTGTGGCACCAGCACACAGCCAGTTCCAGTGAATTCCGAGTTTTCTTCGGGCGCACCACCCTCGTGTCCCCGTGAGTTGCCACGTGTGCCATCTAACACATCTCAAAAACATCACATCAGGCACGGTGGGCCACTTACCAGACAGATTCAATCATTTTGAACACTTGTTTACTCCCGGCCTTGGCCTCGTACACGGTGTCACCCATAAGGTCAGGATACGTCCTGAAGTCTCACCACAACGCTTAAAGATCAGGCTGCCTCTCACATTGCGAAAACTTATTATGACAAGACGTCATAGAGCGTGTCTCTGCGTCAGATTGGGTGTCTCCCATTGTTGTTGTTCGCAAACAGAACGGAGCCATTCGAATGTGTGTGGATCTGCGCGCACCTAACCAGGCCATCATTGTTGATAGCTTCCCGTTGCCTCATGCGGAAGACCTGCTGCAGTCTCTTCAAGGTTCTAAATGGTTCTGAAAGTTAAATTTCGCCTCGGCCTATCCCCAGGTAACACTACATGAAGACAGTCGCGACTTGACAACCTTTGTAACGCATGAGGACCTTTTTTCGTTTTAAGCGAGTGTGTTTTGGGGGTTGCTTCCGCTCCTTCTGCGTTTCAACAACTCATGCACCAAATTCTGTCGGGCTGTTCTGGTGTCAAATTTTACACTGACGATATCGTTTTCGGTAGCACTCAAAAGGAACATGATGACAATCTGGAAAAAGTTCTCACTCGGATTGCTTCCTCGGGGTTAAAGCTAAATGACAAGCGCGTCTTTGATGTCCAAGAACTGCATTCATCGGACACAAAATTTCCGCTCAGGGCATATCCCCCCTTGAGAAGAACATTCAGCCGTGATGCCTCGGATTACGGGCTTGGTGCTGTTTTAAAACATACCAATGGAGAAGATACTCGAACTATTGAGTTTGCTTCTCGTTCTCTCTCTCCAGCTGAACCCAGGTACTCCACTGGCGAAAAAAAAAGCTTTGGCTTGTTTATGGGCTTGTGAAAAGTGGCATGGTTACCTCTGGGGAAGAAAGTTCACGCTAATCACGGACCACTGGGCATTGGCTACTCTATTGTCTGAAAAGGGCTCTGGGAGGACACCACTAAGAATAGGTAGGTGGACAGCTCGTCTTCTCAACCAGACATTCACCGTCCAGTATCGCAAAGGCGAGCAGAATAAGGTAGCAGATGCCCTCTCTCGCTACCCCCTTGACACTTCTGAACCTTCTTTTGCTTTTGAGGAAGAAGTAGTCGCTCAGGTTGAGGCCATGATATCCAAGTCTGAAGTACAACAGGCCACGGCCTGTAAACCATCACTGACACAAGCCATGGAATATACCATAAATAGCTGGCCTGCAAAGAACCAACTTCCTAAAGAACTGCATCCATACTACGAGGTTAGGAGCGAACTTTCGGTGGTAGATAGCATCCTACTGAGAGGGGGGCCAAGTTGTCCTTCCCAGCCAACTACAGAAACAAGTGCTCGCACACGCGCATGCAGGGCACCCAGGCATAGTGAGAATGCAAGACCTGGTTCGCTGCACCTACTGGTGCCAGCTTTTCGCAAACATGTCGAGCAGTGTGTAAGCGACTGTCAAACTTTCAACAGTGCTGACAAGTCGGCCAAGAGTCGACAGGGGCCCGTAGAGCCGACCGAATATCCTCGCCGACCCTGGGTGAAGGTGGCTGTAGACATAATGGGTCCATTTCATTCAGCGCCTCAAGACTGTCGGTATGCCATAGTCATGGTAGACTACTACTCGAAGTGGCCCGAGGTGATGTTCACACCATGTGTAAATAGTCAATCTGTATTAGGCTTTTTAACCTCAGTTTTTTTCTAGAGAGGGACTGCCCGAGGAAATCGTCGCTGATAATGGCCCCCAGTTCACCTCTGTAGAATTCGAAACATATCTACCTACAGAGGGAATCAAGCACATCAGATCTTCACTTTATTTTCCACAATCTAACGGGCAGGTTGAGCGGCTTAATCGCGTTCTCAAGTCATTCATTCAGTGTGCCCTTCAGGAACGAAGGCCTCTAAAAAGGACTGTTCTTGACTACGTCGCAATATATCGAACCATTCCGCACACTGCAACTAAGTTGTCTCCGTTTTACTTGCTGCGTGGTCACAAACCTCGAACGCGTTTGCATATTGTAGGCTTCTCCGCGCACAGTTTTCATGAGAACCCATATAACGAGTACCAGAAACTGCGACAACGTGTTGAATGCTATCAGCGTGAAATGCAGGAGGATGGTAATCGCAGACGTCCTGCCTACCACAATTCCTTTCAACCTGGTGACCAAGTACGGGTGCATCAGAAAGGGCAAGGAAAAGCTTCCTCCTAGTATTCACGCCCTAGGGTAATTTATTCCAAGGTAGCCCGTAACACTTATCGTCTGAATGACAGCACTATCTGGCATGCGTCAAAGCTCTCCAAGAGCACACTGAAAGAGCCCCCAACACAATCACTACAACGGTACGATTATCCGATACCGATACCCCAAACAGACACTGTGCCACCTTCTTTGCCACCTTCTGTGCCACCCACTGTGTCAACACCTGTAAGTCTGCAGGAACCTCGAGACACCCAAGATGCGCAGCTTCGGCAAGACATGGAGTCATCAGAGTCACGCCAACGATCGTCGTCCCTCACGTCACGACCTCAACCACTACACCAATCGGCACGGCCTCAACGAGAGCGCCGGCGTCCACGGTACCTGGAAGACTACATATAGCTTAATTCTTTTTGTTAAGGGGAGGAGAAATGTTGTATATTGTAATATACTTTGTTCTGTTGTATGGCACCAGGGGGGCGCCGCCATTTGATATATATAAACACCCTCGCTACAGCCGAGGGTAAGTTGGGCGTGGTGTGGAACTGTGTGTGTGTCGTTCCTTTCGGAGCACCACCGGTGCTCCATGCCTCCCATCGCAAACACTACAGATATATCCAGAAATTGGTATGATGAGTCATTTCTGTATGAAAAACAGAAATGACAGATGGTAATACGAAAATCATGACGTGCATGTCATGTACAACATGATTTACATGCCACGCTCATAGTGCGCTGACAGCCGCTGTGCTAGCTTGATATACACCAAATTTGGTATTGCGTGACGTGACTGCGCGACGAACATAAATGACAAGTGGTGATACGAAAATCATGACATGACAAGTGCCACATGACTTGCATGCCACGCTTATGGCACGCTCGCGGCCGTTTCGCTAGCTTTATATACACGAAAACTGGCATTGCGTGACTGACTGTGTGAGGAACATGAATGACAAGCGGTGATATGGAAATCTTTATGTGTCATGTGCAACATGACTTGCATGCCACGCTTATGTCATGCTCGCGGCCGTTTCTCTAGCTTGATATACACCAAAATTGGCATTGCGTGACTTACTGTATGACGAACATAAGTGACAGGTGGTAACATGAAAATCATGAGATGCATGTCATGTACAACGTGATTTACATGCCGTGCTCATGGTGCACTTGCGGCCGTTTCGCTAGCTTGATATACAGCAAAATTGGTATTGCGTGACGTGACTGTATGACACACATAAATGACAGGTCCTAACATGTAAATCATGACGTGCATGTTATGTACACCATGATTTGCTCCTTGCTGGCTGCTTAGGATTACATCGATTCCCACAATGAGTGGGATCTACCGGTTTTTTCTCTGCGTTTTTGTCGGTTTCTTTCTGTCTATTTCTTCGTTTGTCTTTCCATCTTTCTTTCTCTTTTGCCTTTTTTATTTTCCCTATTTCTCGATCTGTCTTTTGCTTCATATTTGTCTTTCTATCTCTCTCTCTCTGTGCTCGTTCCCTGGCCTTGTATCTTTTTTTTCTCTTTATGTCCATCTTTCTATTTATTTCTTTCAATTCTCCTCTTTCTCTGTACTCTATTCTCTTGCCCATCAGAGTTATTGCATACCAAACCGAAAAAATTGGCGCACGTGTTCTGGCCGCGAAAAAAGATGAAATTGGCATCGTAAGTTATTATGTGTGCGTAGTTATCACATGGTGCCATTATTTAAATTAGTTTTTTGTCATTCAATCATTTGTCTTGTGCATTGTCTGAAATCTTTTCGATGGAAGCATATATTGTCTCCTAATTTACATACCTCCAAGCTCCGCTTAGAAATGCACAAAACAAGTGTTTTTAAAGCCACTGCGTGACGGTGCATGAACCCGTACGGCGCTTATATTGTAAAAATTTCGCAAACATGTATCGTATAGCAAATTAGTGGTTCATCTGTACATGCTAGCGATGTCACTTACCTCTTGGCACAGCTTCTATTTAGTCAGGATCTTTACCAACAAGATATGGGTAGCAGGGTTTATGGTCTCATTATGCTTGAAATAGAACCGTAACCACATCAAATCTACATGCTGAGTCAATGTGCAGCTGACGGCGTGTTGCAGCTTCGAATGGAGGCTGAACAGATGCGGCTCCGAATGAGGGAAGCGTTGCGGCGGTAATTTGGCTTATTCAAAAATGTGCATCTGTGTTTCGTCTCTGGTTTGATGGATACCTACAATCCATCTTATAACTAGGCGCGAGGCTCACGCCGCGTCACACCAGACAGAACAGCACTACAAGTTTCATGCGTTGAGGTGTTTGGCACGGCTTCCGAAACTTTGATTGCTTCCAAAAGCATTTATCGCATCCAAGCCAGCGCGTTGCGACATTTGACACGTTTTCACACCGCTGATGGTTTTTCTTTTGATCTCTGGCCTCTGTCTAGGTGCGAGCTTCACATTATTTCTGGTTCCTCTGCTGGTCACTCTTAAAATCTAGGGTAGCCTGACACGCCGGTGACCCCATCTCCGGCGTAATGGTAAACATGAGACACGAAACACCAATTTGCATCTTTTACTGTAAAATGTGCCTTAATATGGTCGCCAGGGTTGACAGGTCCACAGAGCAACCAGCCAAATTCAGCCCCAATAGTAGCCTAAAACACTTGAACGTCAAAGTTTCGTTCACTCCCGAAGGGCAGATAAGTTGGAGGTACAATCCCCGTGGCAAGAAAGGCCTATTACCTTATGAAAGTGCTCATTCAAAAGTTACAAAACGAAGTATTGTAACCACGTGCATAAAAGCAGCTCTTCAAAAATCGAGCATTCATCATGGGACAGCCAGCGTCGGAGCACAGCTCAGCCGGATAAGGTAAGCTGGATACGCTTCAGATTTCATATCCAGTGTGTGGGAGACCACGTTGAAGCAGATGACAAGACCAAAGACGATGACCTCAGAAGAAAGAAAGGAAGAAAAGACACCGGTACAAGTGGTCCATACATTCATGCTATATCGCACAATCTAAAGAAGATAGGATCCCGTCATTGTGTTCTTGTCGCAATGTCGGCGCCGTGTAAACTTTCGGCTGTGTGCGCTATGATGAGCAAAAGGAAAAAGAGGATGTGTTCTACAAAGCATGCAACTGTTTTTATTGATTGCGCGTCTAGTGTTATGTACCTCATTCCATTGAGTTGCGGGAAGGAATATATAGGCGAAACCGGACAGTGTTTCAACGACAGGGCCAGACAACACCGCCTCAATGTAAAAAATGGATTTGGCAGCCTGATGGCCGCGCATTGCAAGGTGTGTGGATGCTACCCCAAGTTCACGGAAGCGAAGTTTATAGGCAGAGCAAGGGGAAAAACGGAGAGAGAAGTAATAGAGGCGCATTACATAAGGCCCACCTAATGTTATGTCTCCCCCTCACGCGTTTCCCTTCTCTTGCTATCCAATCAGTTACCCTTAACGACCAGCGTTTATCCTGCCTACGTGCTACATGCCCGGCCCATGTTCATTTCTTCGTCTTGATTTCAACTATGATATCCTTAACCCCCGTTTGTTCCCTGACCCACTCTGCTCTCTTCCTGTCTCTTAATGTTACACCTATCATTGTCCTTTCCATCGCTCGCTGCGTCGTCCTCAATTTCAATTGAACCCTCTTTGTAAGTCTCCAGGTTTCTGCCCCGTAGGTAAGTACCGGTAAGATGCAGCTGTTATATACCTTCCTCTTGAGGGATAGCGGTAGACTACCATTCATGATTTGAGAAGGCTTGCCGAATGTGCTCCATCCCACCCTTACTCTTCTAGTTATTTCACTCTCATGGTTCGGCTCCGCGGTAGCTGGGCAGATGAGATTAAGTTTGCAGGTATAACTTGGCAGCAGAAAGCACAGGACCGGTATGATTGGCGGAACATGGGAGAGGCATTTGCCCTGCAGTGGGCATAGTCAGGCTGATGATGATGATGATGATGATGATTATGATGATGATGATGATACATAAGGCAAAGGGGCGACGCCTGCGTCAGCACGGCTTCATTTTCCCTCCAAGATAAAGAGATTGCTTTTCTCAGCAGCACGTTGCGGTTGCCTGATTGTTAAGAAAAATGTCATGCGAGCGCACTCATCATGTGGTTTGGCTTGTGCTATAAAATCTTCTTTCCGCTGTGGAATAAAATTACTTGGAAGTTCGGCGCCCATCCTGTTCTTTTGTGTTATGTGTCCTCGTTCAACTTGCGGCAAAAATATCCTCAGTTATGAGCTCTCTTTCGTAGCAGACAACATCCGCTGCAGCGAGCTGCTCTCCCCTGACAGTGTAGAGGTGCCGTTCCTTGCCCATTGTTGTTCCCGATGGCGCTTCTATCAAAGCAGACAAATTGTTTGCAGGCGTCATTTTGTTCTTTTGCATTTTTGTCAAATTGTGGCACCAACATAGGTCCGGACGGGGGAGACTGCAGCTCTGCACATGTAGTTCGCAGCACACGTCGCTGTTTTTTCTTGTTAAATACTCTGACCCAGCACGTTCGCAGTTTGCTGTTTTCCCCCTTTGAATGGCAACGTACCCCGAAGATAACAAATGCCGCCGCCTCTTTACTAGAATGCCCATAGGCAAAAAGAGAGACAAGCTCCATCACAAACCCACAGCACCGTCGACTGGTCCGCTTACATCCGGTTGCCAGCCCAGACGGTGCATGAATGCCTTGTGGTACTAGGAAAAAAAAGCCACTGAAAGCGCCGCGGAAACTTAGAACCAGGAAAGCCAACTCTTTGTTTTACTTTTCCATGACCAACTGTATAAGCGCGGAACAAGACTTTCGCGGTGAAAAAAGAAAAAAGCTGGGACAGAAATAATCGGGACTACGGAAGTTGTTTAAATACACTATATTTACATCGTGACGGGTTTAGACGCGTGAAAATTGAGCACCAAGGTAGAGGGCTGGTGAAATCCGAAACTCAAGCTCACTATAACAAGCAAACTCGGAGATACGGAGTCCGCGCTAACGCGTGCTTTCCAAAACTATCACTGCGCATCGCAGAAGCGCGCGCCGCGCAAAAGCCACTGAAAGGATGTCCGTGTCAGTCATCTCGTGCGAGTAAGCATGTTGCATCTCATAGATATTCAGAAAGATTCTGCCGAATATGTTGCCTAATATTCCACTGATTCACTGCATTAGAATTCAATCATGCGATTGAACCGGGAGTGCTTATTAATAGCGGAGTCATTTTAGGGCTGGACCTGATGACAGGCGAGTGTCCGTATCGCGTGTCACACTCCGGTTCCCAGATCCGTGTTGTAACCAATTTTTAGAAAATATAAACTTCAAGGTCAAAATTACCTTATCTTTCCCTACAAAATTTTTTTTCTTGCTCTACATTTTAAACTACGCCTAAAAATAGCACAATGTAAAGTACAGACTATACCTCACTAATAATAAGGTCCGTGGCTGCTGCATTTTCGATGGAGGCGAAAATGCTCGAGAACCGTGTACTTAGATTTCGGTGCACGTAAAAGAACCGCAGGTGGTCGAAATTTCCGGAGCTCTCCACTACCACGTATCTCATAATCGGATCGCTGGTTTGAGATGTTAAACCCGACCATTGTAATTATTATACGAATAAAAATGTACGAAATGGATGGCGGTGCTGAACTCAGTGGCGACTTCAGCGATCTGAAGATTCGTTTCGGAGAGAGACTAATACCATCTTCGACAAATCGTACAGAGGTGCCTTGGCGCTACGAGGACTGGACGAAACGGCGCATCATGCGAAAAAACGTACTGATATTGAAAAGGTGCTACTAGCCGTCACGGGTCACAGCCAATCTGTATCATTAATTACACACGTGCGCAAGTGCCATATATTTGCGAGTACAAGTATGATTGTTGACGTCTAAAAGCTTTACAGGCAATCATTCAGAGCTGTTCATGACGTTGCTGCAGCCATGAGAAACAATGTATGAAAATTTACGCCAGCTTTCTTTTTGATGCCCACTATTTTTCCATGTTTTCTGGTGATACGAGTTTCGGATGATACGAATATTTCTGGTCACCCCACGAGATTCGTATCACCGAAGTTTCACTGTATATCAAAAGGCGCCAAGAAGAGCACCGATTACGTGAGATATTGGTGTTCAAGAGCGTTGACACCATGGTCGAAAAAGATAATTCTAGGCTAACGGACTAATCAGTCGACACACTCGGACTCACTCAGACTGCGATCGAGTCGTGAGTCTGAGTCTGAGTGAGTCCGGGTGAGTAATGTTTTGGTGAGTGTGACTCCGAGTGAGTCCAGTTGAAGAAAATTTTGGTGAGTGCGAGTCCGAGTGAGCCCTAAGCGCTAAATATATTTTATGAGTGAGCCTGAGTGAGCTCCACAAGTTTTGCCGACCTATGCCAGGGGCCGTTGCAGATCGTAGCTGAATTTACCCACAGAAAGTGGGTAAACCCCTCGACGGATATGTGCCACCCCTCCCACGACTCCCACTACTCACTACTCCCACAAATCACCACTACGCCCACTACTGCTCCTGCCACTCCTCCCACTTCATTCAGTCCACTTCATTACATTTCATTCCCATTTCATCCCACTTCAATCAGTCCACTTCAT
Organism: Rhipicephalus appendiculatus; assembly: GCA_030522465.1. Classification (NCBI taxonomy): domain Eukaryota; kingdom Metazoa; phylum Arthropoda; class Arachnida; order Ixodida; family Ixodidae; genus Rhipicephalus; species Rhipicephalus appendiculatus. The sequence goes on from JALIZH010026464.1 coordinate 21,294, forward strand.
TACATTTCATTCCCATTTCATCCCACTTCATTCAGTCCACTTCATTACACTTGATAAAACCCCACTCCAAGCCCCCTAGTTTCACTGTTTCATCAGTTTCCGCCAAGCGGAGCTAGCTGAATTCCTTTTATTATTTTTAGATGCGAAGCATCTTATGCTCGGAGCTCTGTCCGTCCCTCCCGCGTCCCCCGTCCCCCGTCCCGCGTCCGGCCACTTTCATGAAGTAGGGAAGCACCCATTATGCGAACCAGAACACTGTAGTAATATGAAGGCCGTCAACACTACTACAATCATCAGAGTCATGGCTGACTCTGATGATTGACTTCCGGGCCCGAAAGTCATGGCTGACTTTCGGGCCCGCCCGGCCCGGCCCGAAAGCGCCATGCTCAGGCCCGCCCGAACCCGGCCCGGTGTTTTTAAATACGGCCCGTACCCGGCCCGGGCCCGAAAGGTTTGGGCCCGGCCCATTTAAAAAAATTATTTTTTGAACATAAACGAGGCGCTGTCCAATCTTCGCTTATAGTGAAGGTACCAGCCAAGATAGTTCCTGACGCACAAGATAGTTCCTGGACAGTGTTGTGAGAACTTATGACAATGTCACGATTTTCACTGGTACTGTGTTTACCATCGGTTAATTACGCCCGTAACACTTTTGCGAAAGAATTGCAGGGGGGATATATGAGGAGGCACAGCTGGCTGCCCATGCACGCAGCGCTAACCATGCAATGTTATTATTGCATTTCAAAGAACGACTACAACATACAGCGCCCACATAAAGTGGAAAAACAGCGGACATTTATAGTCGAGCTTACATTAATTGCTGACAAGCTGGGACTATTGAGTAAATAGAGCAGAACATATCCTGCAAACTTGGTTTATTGCGCAATGCAACGAGAGAGAGAAAAAAAACGTGCACTAACTACTCCTGGGAGGGTTCGCCAGGCTGGGTCGCTTGTTCCGACTAAAGGAGGAAGAAAGTACACCTTTCTTGCATAACTTGTCACTCTCCTTAAACTCGACGTGTCCGAAAACAAATCGTGACGCAGGGGAGTCCAATAGTAAGGTCATATTACGGTTACCTAAAAATCTGTAGCAGGGCCAATTGAATATTTTTCTTAATTTCCTTACATAAAATTAAAACGAATAAATCCATCAGTCAATGAAACGAACTTTTATTTCTCCCGAATATATATAAGAGGATGGTGGAGAAAGAGCCGCATAAACTATAGCTTAACAAACCTGAAACGAGCAGCTCGCGAGCAAGTCGCACCTTACGAGAACACATACGAATGCCTAGGTGCGTGTGCGTGTAGGCGCGGGATGCCTTCTAGCGCGGCCTTAGTAGAATATTCTTGATCTTTAACGAAGATACCCCGATTCCCCCCTTAGACACCCGTAGGGTCCCGTACTTTGACTAACTCGATATAACGAAACAAATTTCGAGATCCGTCCTGATTTAACAAACCTTTTTTTTTTTTTTCGGAAAATGAGGTAGAGAATTGATGATTCTTTGTCTATTTTTAGATAACGCCCGAAACGTTATTGATTGCGAGCAAACGGCAACATCGCGGAACACCTTTGTCCACCGGGCCGGGCTCAGGCCAATTTAAACTGCGTGGTCATTGCTAACAAAACGCAAGCAAGCCAAGATCACCGACTTCTTTGCTGGGAAATAAATATGTTGTCACCTGTGGCCCTTATTGTTGAGGTAACAGAGAGAGAAGCAACTTTATTGAGAGAAGCAATTTTATTTTAAGCTAACAATATTTGTTGCTTCATACACCCTGGAGGTGGCGGTCGTTTCCTAAGGCCGCTATTTCATTTTTCGCGCCTTTACGCTACGCAAATATGAGGCCATGGTAGCTTTCCGGATGCCGCTACACCATATAATCGAATGTACCGAATTAAGTAACCGCGAAATGCGGTCTTCGGTTTAACGAAGTTTTCGATTTAACGAAATAATTCGCGGCTCCCCCTCAAATTCGTTAAATCGAGTTTTAACTGTATTTGTGTGTTGCAACAGAAAAGTCACTACAAAGCGCAAGATTAATACGAAAGCGCGCGTGGTAACGTACGGCACCTTAGCACTGCGTCTTACAAAAGAGGCGCTCGGTAAGACAGCTGGTAAAGAAAGCAAAAATGCAAAAATAAAGAAAAAGTGTACAAGGCGCGAAACCAATACCCATTCACAGCAATTCAGTCGGACGTATTAAACCGAAATGAGGAAATTAGTGACCTGACGAAACACGGCGACATTCTGTCTACAAACTTAAAATGAGTGTCCTGGACTTTCCTTTCGCACTGTACATCTGTGATAGTAAAGCTTTGTGACAGTAGTAGAGCGAAGAAAGCTTGAAAACTGCTAACTTACCTCAGAGTCAATTCCAGTTATGTCATCGACTGATGAAGTAGACCTAGCAACTCATGATGCTATGAAATCAAGCCCAGTTGAAGAGCCGGTGGTGCCGATGAACAGTGTAATCGACGTCAATAACGCTCGGTGACGCTGAGGTTTTCAACTTAATGTAACGAGCAGTTCATTTACAGAATTGCAGAACTACACTCGGCACCGTGACTCTGGTTATCCACTTGGCCCCTTTTCAAATGTCGAGCCAGAGAGAGAGTGAGTTGATATTTCTGCAGGAATCACGTGACTCTCGTGAAGCGTGCGTCGATTGGCTTCTGTGATGAAGACGCTGCCGTGTGCGCCGTACAGTCGTCAGCAAGCTTAACATGAACGCTCAGCGGGGTGTCCTGAAACAGTTTGATTGACGCGAGCGCGGCGTAGCTTTGGGTTCTGTTGCCGAGATATGTTACCCATGCAAGCCGCTATACTATCAAGCATACCGAGGTATTACCTCGGCAACAACGCCCAGCGCTTCGCTGCTGGCATAAGTCAAAGTAGTCCAGGTCACGCGTCGGAGCGTTCGTGTTAAACTTGCTGACGACTGTACATATCACGCGTTCGGCGTTCGGCGCCGCTGCGGCGCCGTGGCTCGCCAACGGAGACGGGCGCCGTGGTGGCGCGGCGCCTACGCCTCCTCTCTCTGTCTATCCTCGGTCTTTTAAAATTCGTTGCGTTGGTTGCGTGTCTCGTAGTTTTGTGTTCGACCGAACATGCGTATCTTCGTAGTCGCGTTGACCAGTCTACAGAGTCACGAAGGCGGAAGATGGCGCGGCGGGCATGCGAGCGTAGCTGCATACTCGAAATGTTTCCCATGATGCCGATGGGCACATCTTATATGCACTAATCTGGGCAGTGCACCGTTGCTTCACTCTTGCCGCAGTGCTGCTCAGCTGTACCATTTCTTTTGATACACGGTACCCAAGTACGTGTTTCACTCAATATAATGGCGGGAACATATATGAGACAATATCCAGAAATTATATGTAACATACCGACGGAGGCAAAATGCGCGACGTCTTGTATTGTGCGATTTCAGTGCACGCTAATGCACTTCAGGTGGTCTAAATTACCCGGAGCCTTCCACTGCAGCGTCTCAGATAGCCTGAATAGGTTCGGGACGCTAAGTGCCCAAAAACAACAAAGCCAAACAGCATTACGCGCCATTGCCGGCAGTGTATGAGAGTCGGGCCTGATACGGGCCTGACCCAGGCCCCAGGCCCGGCCCGGGCCCGAAGCTCATGGGCCCGAGCCCGGCCCGGGCCCGATCTAACAGTTACTTACCCGACCCGACCCGGCCCGCGGGCCGGGCCGGGCCCGGGCTTTCGGGCCGGCCCGGGCCCGTGCAGTGCCCTAGCACAGAGAGGCTGCTTAGTAATGGCTAGGCAGGTGGTGTCTGTCGCCCAGGTTGACCCCATTCCTTGAATCATGGCCGAGAGCACAGAGAGGCTGCTTAGCAATGGCTAGGCGGGTGGTGTCTGTCGCCCAGGTTGACCCCATTCCTTGATCTTGCTTGCATGTGTTTGGAGGGCTCAGTCCGTACCTCCTTCCCGCGTCCCACAGCGCATGCGCGTCCCCTCCCCCTCTCTCTCCTACGCTCACCCTATTTCTCTCCTCCAGGAATCCTCTACTCTACGGAGCCTCCCCCGCGTCCCACAGCGCATGCGCGTCCCCTCCCCTATCCTCTCCTACGCTCACCCCCCTTTCTCTCCTCTAGGAATCATCTACTCTACGGGGCGGTGTCGGGCAGGGACGTAGGGCAGGGGCGTTTTCGGGGGGGGGCACCACCTAGATTTCGGCTGGGGCACCTCCTTGAAATGGTCATTTTTCGCTCTGTATGCCACGGCGAAAAAAAAATTCGGGGGGGGCACGTGCCCGGTGTGCCACCCCCCTGGCTACGCCACTGGCCGAGGGCACAGAGAGGCTGCTTAGCAATGGCTAGGCAGGTTGTCTGTCGCCCAGGTTGACCCCATTCCTTCATCTTGCTTGCATGTGTTTGGAGCGGGCTTATCCCGTCCCTCCTTCCCGCGTCCCACACCATGACAGCGCATGCGCGTCCCCTCCCCCTCTCTCTCTCCTCTCCTGCGCTCACCCCCTTTCTCTCCTCTAGGAATCCTCTACTCTAGGGAGCGGCCCCCGCGTCCCACATCCCCCCCCACAGCGCATGCGCGTCCCCTCCCCCTATCCTCCCCTACGCTCACCCCCTTTCTCTACCATAGGAATCATCTACTCTACGGAGCGGCGCCCGCGTCCCACAGCGCATGCGCGTCCTCTCCCCCTCTCTCCTCTAGGAATCCTCTACTCTACGGAGCGGCTCCCGCGTCCCACACCCCCCACAGCGCATGCACGTACCCTCCCCCCTCTCTCTCCTCTCCCTGTCCTCTTCTCTAGGAATCCTCTACGGAGCGGCGCGCACGACAGGTGGTGCGACAGCTGCATACCCCGCTGGGGGGCGCCGCGGTATGAAAATGACGGAGCGCGCGCGCCTCATTCTCTCTCCTGTGCAGCGCCGCGATGAGCGCCCAGCACCGCGATGAGCGCCGCGAAACGGGAACGGCGACGTTTCTCCCGCTCAAGCTAACCATCTCCCTGCTGCTTCGCATCCACACATTGTTCCCTTTTGCGGGAGATGGGGAAGTTTTTTTATCCCGAGAACAAAGGGCCAAGTTGAGAATGTGACACTGCCAGAGTAATCCCCATAGTTATGCGTACTTAGCATAAGAAAAACGCTGTCATCCCTGAAGCCGTATGAAAAACATTCGTCAAATAAATTCCACAGTGTACGTGCGTGTTCGATATGGGATCAACAGTGGTTTTTATATTTCCTCTCAGCCTTTTATTTATTTTTTTTTTTTGATGCAGGATCATGAAAAAATTGTTTTGGTATATCTTGTGGCCTTTAAAATTCATGGTCATTACAACTTTTCTGAGTTCCTTTTCCCACTACGGTAAACAGCCGGAAATTGTTATGCAGCATATTTGGCCCAATATGCAATTCAGGGAGGAGATGCGCAATATGCCGCCATCTACGTTGTGCTAGACAATGCAAATATAAACAGAGTGTAGCCTCTGAGATCATGCAGCCATCCTCTGCTGCGCAGGATTTATGTTGTGTTGGTAACTTTTGAGACGCTTCATTACAGTGATGTTCCGTGCAGGGAATTTTCCCTTTTTCAGGGAATTTTCGACAGTCATTTTGGACGAAAGGGAAAAAGGGAATCTTGACGATATTGCAGGGAATTTTGTCGGCCGGCGAAATTTTTTTCGCCGCCCTCAAAATTCAGCGGCGTGGCGAAGCTCGCTAAACTTTGTCTATCTATCCCACATGCAAACGCAGACGCAGAGCGCATTTTCTCGTGTGTGAGCGACGTCAAAACACGGAAGCGCAATAGGTTAGGCAGTGACACACTGAACGCCACGATGGTGACGCGTTCAAGATTCCACTCAAAAGGGATCTGCTGTAACAGCTTCAAGGTGACGCCCAAACACATCAATCTTCACACACAGCATAACACTCGAGTGAACTAAAGCAGAAGATGAACAAGTCGCCAAAGATGTCGGTTTTTTCGGTTTGCCCAAGAGGTCTGACATGTTCTAGTCATTGTGCTGTGATCCTACCTTTATATGTTTTAAATACCTTGCTTTTTTCAGTTCGAGGCACACAAAAGTTCTGCAGTCAATTGAAAGGTTTCCCAGTCAATATATATTCTAGTCACTTCACATTTATTTATTATTTTCTTTACGGTAGTTTGCACAACCGTTCCTAATCAAGACAATAAAATGTTAAATAGCACCACAAAAGCTTGTTTTATTTCACAATATTTAGTCACCATTATTAAAAAGTTGACGTGTTTTTGTACAAAATATGGTGCATATAGATACAGAGCGTCTGCTAGGCACATTAATGTACGCCACGTCACTCAGTAACAAAAAAACAACAATAATAAACTTTTCTTCTTATGCAGTGGCCGTGTGCATGAGCATGTACAGCATTCCTTCCGCATCGCATACCGCTTAAAGCGAGCTCCAAGGTAGCTCCTTCGTAGTATTAAAAGCCGATCTCAGAGGCGATGTTTTGAGTTGGGCAGGAAAGAAGGGAAAGCGATGGGAAGAGCCTGAAACACGTCGAACACTATATATATATATATATATATATATATATATATATAAACTTTTTTTGTGCAGGGAAATATGCGGGGATTTTTGGCGATGTACGCGGGGAAAAATGCCGGAAATAGGAAATTTTCGGTCCTCGGAAAGGGAATTCTTCTGTCCAGGACGGAACATCACTGCGCTTCAAGAATGTCTGAGGGGCCAGCAACAGTGCCTGGCAATTTTCTGCTTCGCTATTAGCGTGGGAACATGAAAAAATTATGTGAGGTCCGAGCAATTCAAGTCGATATTTAGCTTTTTCGATTTCCTCGTTAACTAACGCGCCTAACCACAAGTCAGTGGCTGGAAATTCGGACAAGAAAGTATAATAAGGCCAGGCGGACAAATTCGAAGAGGCAAACGTGTAAGCCGCCATATTGCACATAAATGTCAGCTATCAGATGCACTAAGTTGAATGTTGAACTATGCCTGAAAAGAGAAAGCAAATGTTTCGCTTTATTTTTAACATCACGCTAAAGAAAAGCGCAGTGAGATTTTGTTTTTCATTCATGGCAGCAATATCGCTCGCCATATGCATGGTGTGCCATATTGGCACATACCTATATCTTCGTTAATACAGTCACAATAAATTCGAATATTTTTAATATGTTCTTCTTCGTCTGTTTGATGATACTAACTGAAAAAATTAGTTTTGAAATCACTTCCTCAACATTCATGCAATAGAGGGTTAAAGAAGGATCATACAATGTCAGCACAAATCCTCATCAAATGAAATCGTCAGAAAATTCAGTTTTTAACCTGTATTTTCTTACGAAGGAGGCACGCGTTTCCACATACCTCGAGGTATTTATTGTAAAAGTTGTCCGCCGCGGTGGTATAGCGGTTAGGGTGCTCGGCTTCTGACCCGAAGGTCGCGGGTTCGATCCCGGCCGCGGCGGTCGCATTTCGATGGAGGTGAAATGGTAGAGGCCCGTGTACTGTGCGATGTCAGTGCATGTTAAAGAACACCAGTATGTCGAAATTTCCGGAGCCCTCCACTACGGCGTCTCTCATAATCATATCCTGGTTTTGAGATGTTAAACCCCAGATATTATTATTATTATTATTATTGTAAAAGTTCATGTGTCAGTCAGACGGGCATTGTTAACCAGCAATAGGGTAGTCGGACGTTTTTTTTTCAGGCCCGTGGGGGGAGGTGAGGTGGCTTCAACCATACTTTATGTATGTCATGTGTTTGTTTGTGCGCGCCATTATAAGCACAAGCAAAACTGAAAACAAAAATCGGCAGATCACACGTACCATGGGAATCGATGTCATGCGACGCATGCGGTGGGAAGGTGACTGTAGTGTAATTTTTTTTTGTTGAGGCGAAACGTTACGAAATGGCGCTAAACTTATCTGCAAATGTTATACGCACAGACATGTATATTGACCAGTGGCATATGTTTTATATAACCAGTTGTTTACAGTTGCGTAACGATGGGAAGAGCCGCATGGGTATTACCAACACCAGAAGCGATGAGTTGAAATGTAGCGCATGTGCTTGCGTGGATGGTAGCCCTGGATAGTTCTACGTAGACCAGCTTCAGTGGATGGCGCTTAACTACAATTGATTTCTATATCAATGGAGTACATATGTAATGTTTATAAAATTAGATGGGCAGCACTGCAACCATAGGCGTGCGCAGAGTTCCCCTTCAGGGGGGGGGGGGCAGGGAGGGGCGAAGGTTCACCGCAGCGCCCCCCCCTTCCTATTAAGTCAATGTATGGGGCAGAATTTGCGCCCCCCCTCTTTCAGGTGACTTGGGGGGGGCGGCCGCCCCCTCTGCCCCCCCCTCGTGCGCACGCCTATGACTGCAACCACAATTGACCTTTCACCGACATTATGCCTGCATAGGGCCTTTTTTCCAGAGGAGTTCCGAGACCTGGTGTGGTTTTGTCGTAGAATACTCGATTGCCACGCAAAATGCTTGGGTTCGATTCCTGCTGGGACCATTGCATATATTATTTGCATTCGTTGGGTTAACACTGCCGATATCGGTTTTTTCTTAACGCTCTCGCATTTAAATTACCAATGTCTGTTCTCGCCTTTCCTCGGTAGATATAAACTGTCAAACACCTGTGGCGCATACCCGCATACCGCAGCCCGTGGTATACGGGTATGTGCCACACGTGTCTGCAGAAACGGGTTTGATGTCTTAGGCGACGGTATTTTAAAAGCGAAGTATTTATTTGCGTGTGTTTCTATCTATCTATCTATCTATCTATCTATCTATCTATCTATCTATCTATCTATCTATCTATCTATCTATCTATCTATCTATCTATCTATCTAGCCGCCTACGCCTGGGTGCTCTCATGATCACCTCCTTAACTTGGGGTTGACCAAAATTAGTATGCGAGGGTTAGAGGATTTGACGATTATGGCTGTATGGTCGTGACATGAATAATGTAAAAATCCCGTCGCCTACGACGACGCAGGTGTGATGTTGGTGAAACTTCACTTGTGGTTGCAGTGCTGCCCATCTGATTTTGTAAACATTACGTACGTACTACAATGATACAGGCGTCACTTCGGGTTAGCGTCAATTGTACTTGAGCGCCATCTACTGAAGTTGGTTTATATGTAGCACTATCCCGGGCTACCATCCTCGCAAGCACAAGCGTTACATTTCAGCTTACTGCTTCTGGTGTTGGTAATACCCATGTTGGTTACGCAACTTTAAACAACTGGTTATATGAAATTTATGCGACTGTTCAGCATACGTGTCTGTGCGTAAAGCATTTGTGCATATGCTTAGCGTTATTTCGTAACGTTTCGCGCAACAAAAAAAATTACACCACAATCACCTTCGCTCGGCTTGCTTCGCATGACGTCGATTCCCATGGTATGTGGGATCTGCCGAATTTTTCACGTTATTCGTGTCATGACCAGCCCGACATATTTGTCAAGCCCTCTTACCCTCCCATACTAATTTTGGTCTCCGCCAAGTTGAGGAGGCGATCACGAGAGCACCCAGACATAGGCGGCTAGATAGATAGATAGATAGATAGATAGATAGATAGATAGATAGATAGATAGATAGATAGATAGATAGATAGATAGATAGATAGATAGATAGATAGGTAGATAGGTAGATAGATAGATAGATAGATAGATAGATAGATAGATAGATAGATAGATAGATAGATAGATAGATAGATAGATAGATAGATAGATAGATAGATAGATAGATAGATAGATAGATAGATAGATAGATAGAAACGCTAAAAGTGCCTTTTGTACGCAAAGAAATGCTTCGCATATAAACTTCACGGGATAGGTTCGACCCCCTCACCCTCTTGGCTATGCCGGTGTTAACCAGTTATGCCAAAAGAATGTTCAAGGTGCCAATGTGCAATCTTCGTACACTGAAGAGCGTCTTGACGGGCATGCAAAATGTTGAAGGTGTTAATGTTCACTGCGCAATGCATTACGTACAAATACATCGGTACACGGGAGGCTGAAGTGTCCTACTGGAAAATCTGACGAAACTGAAATGAGACGTTAGACACCGTCATTGAGCAAACTCGAGCGCAAGCTTCTATCGGACGCCCCGGTCATGCGGCTTTGATGTTCAGGTCTATACTATGAAGTGATTCATACGCATCTGCTAAGGTCTCGGCAGTTGCACGCTTCAGAAGTCGAGCGTTGTTTTTCGGGTAGCACTGCGACCATTTCAAGTTCTTGTAGATCGCACAAATGTTTTTATATCATGACTTGACCAATTCGAATATGTGTGCCCGGTCGAAATGCTGGTTCTATATTGAACGATAAGGTGAATGCTGCCGTGCATAATATTTTTAAATGTGTGTCCGATTCCTTCATTGAGATATCGTCGCACGTAATCATCATTGGTAGTAAACGAGGTCCACGGCCTAACTCTTTCATCTGTCCTGTTTTTAATAAATTTAGATGATCGTGTACCAAGAAACAATAAGAAAAGTACATTGATTTCTAGATGGCAGGAACTTCATGAAACATTTTGCATGCAAAAATTATCCTGATTTCAAAATATTTGAAAAGTTAGAACTCTGCAACTATTCGTAAATACCACATATATGAGCAAAATAAAATAAATATGCAAGAAAGGGTCTGCATGCTGTCAGCGAAGGAGTGATAAACCATATTAGCGATAGAACTCTGAAAGCAAGCTCATTAGTGTTGCCCCTCTAGAAGTTCATAATAGTTGCATGTAGGGCAAGTTCGTACGTCTTTACGCGCGAAGAAAACCACTAAAATGTCCAAATAAGAAAAACTGAGAGGCAGAAACCAGATACAATGACACATAGATGGCGGTGCAACCTCTGTGTCATCTCTATGTGCATCCTTGCCACCTCTTTGTCACCGTCTCTGCTTTTTGCGTCTCAGTTCTTCCTATTTCAGCATTTTAGCGGCTTTCTTCCAGCGTAGCTCTTTGAGATGCCCTAGCGTCGTGACCCCAGCGAACGGTTCCTCTTATCGCGGGGTGAGGGAGCCCGTTCTTCCGTTTGCCGATGAGTGGCGCGGAAGCACGAAGCGGGAAAGAGCGTCGGTGGTTCCTGCCCTTCTGTTGCGAGATTTCATTGCATCCCAACTGGACAAACATGCATGCAATCAAAATAACTCGTAAGCAGAGAACAGACTAGCGTGGTTTCCGACCACGCGTTTTAGTTTCACCGCAATTCAATACTCATTGAACGATAAAAATAGGAAATCGAAAAACAGCATTGTTTAGGTGAGCTGAAGAAGTCAATGAAACAAACAGAAAAAAATAAAACAGCCTGAAATGTGAGTGTACCGTCACTCGACCCCGTCAAATTGTCTCTGACGTTCCGACGCTTTAAGAATAACACTTCTTGTTCCGCGTTGATGTCCGGACCTCTTATTCTCTCGCTGCTCCCGAGGAGGATCTCCGGGCGATGAAATTTTGCAGACAGTATCCAGGATCCAGGATACACCATGGGAGAATGCTAGCGGTGATGTAATGATGCGACTGCTATATAAAGCTAGCCAGCCTTTGATGGAAAAGCGTTCCCGCCTTGTTTTCTTCGGACTTCTGCATTGAACCTCGCTGCTGGCCATGGCTCGTGCTGTGACTGTCACCCTGATGTTCGTCCTCGCAGGTAATTCCGGCACTCTGTAATGTTAGATACGTTGCTGACATTGCCCGCGCATATTCTGGTGTTTGGGCTGACTCCTTTTATTTGTTTGGTTTCCAGTTGTTGCTGTTGCCAGTGCCAAGGTGGGTAGCGTCTGATCATACGAAAATGCGCATAGCATACACAATCTGTAGAATGGGTGAGGAGGACGTGACCTGTTTTGTATAACACCACTTAGGCTACAGCATTTGACGTGAAGTACACATGCTTCGATTTCCTTATCTAAACGTATCATCTCTCAGGTAATTTTGGGAAGTAGATATAATAACAGTATCGGGGGTTTTACGTTCCAAAAGCAACGATATGATTATGAATGACGCCGTAGTGGAGGGGTCCGGTAATGTCGACCATCTATTGTTGTAGCCCGCACTGACATCGCAGAGTACAGGGAAAAGGACATGAAATATTGACAGGAAGGCTTAAGTGAATGCTGCTTCGCCTAATAAGTGCATGCTTAGTACATGGTTGTGCTTAAACCGAAAACGATTATAGTGCAAATTGAATACCCTTTAGAATAAAACAAAAACACGCCTTCTTTTTTATTTTTTTTTTTTTGTACGGCAACGAAACGGTTATCGGTTTAGGTAAACAGCACGTCAGCTCCTGCCACATACTCCCTTTTCCTTTACGCGCACTGCTAAGCGCTGAACATGCAGTAGTTTTAAAGCATGATTTTACTATTCTAGATGCGCCTAACAAAGTGACCGATTTCATACTGAAGCAGGCAAGTGACAATGGTGTTACGTTGGTAATGATTTATGGTCGACGTGGCTATCGTAATTCGAATAGAAGTTTTAGGTACAAAAAGGCCCCAACACATTTGGTATTGATACACGTAAACTATAGATCATCTAGAGTATTCGACAATGTCTCATGGGACCACAACTCATAATAGTATTGTTGTGGTCGCATGTGAAACACCAAAATTCCTTGCGAAATGGTTAAAAGTTTTGAAAAACACATCACTTCGTTCACTTTCTATTCTTCGCCCAATAGAGTTAGTTATCTACCGGTGCTCTCCGCCACGTAAAAATACATGTACTGATTATGCTATACTTCATTTGTTACAGAGGCGATCATTTAGCTTCAACGTGCAGCCCCTTGCTTCACGAGTGAGTGCCCAATTTATTTCGCTGTTCTGTAGGAGCTCGGTTACACCGAAGGTGCAGTGTGAACACAGCGGCTACACACCCATACGACGTACTGAAAGAAGATTTGAAGGGCTTCGTCTCCACGCTGATGATGCATATTTGTCAGATTAACATTTTGCTGTGAAATGTGCGTGAGAAGAATGAACCTTCAGACCTGAAACCTCACCTTTTGAAGCCGTAGATGAGTAGACAACATAGTAGACTACGTAGATGAGTAGCTGATACGGCAGTATGGCCTTGCCATTCTATATGTGATTCGGGTTTGGAAAAATGTTTTTTTTAGCAGTGCCAATATTTTGTTAATTCGTTGATTTTCTCGCTGAAAAAAAGCTTACTAACCAAAGATCTTGTAGTGAAGTATAATTGCATTAGACAGGACGTTTCTTGAAATATATTCAGATTTACTCGCTTCTTTCGTAATTACTTTCCCTGTAGCGGCCGACATCTGAGATGACGTCTCAATCAGGGCAGCTACAATATGAATTTAAGAATTTACTAATCAGAGTAGGCAGGTGATGGCGTCCGTTCGGGGAAATGAAGCCCTTCCAACAAAAAGCCCAGTGGCGCTTTAAGTTTACAAAATGTTTTCGGTGCTCATTTTTGCCGTTTGACAGATGCGCCGCCCCGGTCAAACTCCCCGCCTGATGCTGTCCTCGCAAGAGGTCGCGCAGGCCCTACCGGCGCTGACCCGGAAGCAGAACGGGGGCCCCATCGCTTGGTGCTAGAAGCGTGGGCAAATTACTGGTCCGCTCCCCGCTCCACCGAGTAAGTGATAACATAAGAAAGAGTGCCAACATATGACTGATTTCGTCGGCTAAACACAAATTGAAACGCTGCGACCTGCGGCTACCATTCTCTTCCGGCACGTTCAGAATGAAAGTGTCGGAATGAGTGAAATCAATCACCGCTCTACTGCGCTTCCAAAGTGCGTTGGCTGCGGTTGCCATTGTGCACGCTCGTCGTACGTAGCCATGGAATACAGAAGAATTAACATCGCAGCAATCGTTGTGGAAAACAGCGGCCTAGTTCTTCCCTCTAGAAAAGAGAGTCCCGTGGCTCATTTTCTTTTTTTTTTTTTTGTGAGTGCTAACTTACCACGTATATGACTCTGTATCTAAAATAAGATACACGTTGACTGGAGACAATATACTCTCATAGGAGAGTAGTCAGAACTAAAAGAAAGTTGATGTGTCTTTGTAAAGAGGTTCGCAATTGTTTATGCTTGCAACTTCGCAGCCCCGCTTTAGCTTGGCAGGTTCTGGCGGAGCCCGCAAGCACCAAAACAAGAAAATGGGAAGCTTCTCTGCGCAGCGCGTACAGCCTGTACCGCGGCATGGGCACTATGGGAGCGCTCGCCTCAGGTGCCATTGTACACGGCAAGATGTTCAGACGACTAACCCAAGCCGCTGCGCCCATCGGCAACGACATACCCGTATTCGGCCAGACAGAAACGACACCACAAGTCCAATCTGACACACCAGATTTCTTTTCTGGGGAACCTGCACAAGAATTTCAGACTCCAGCCACGCTTTCTTTATTCTCATAATTAATGAACTATAGAGATACGTCAGCAAGTTCATATTATTGCCCGCTTTAACTGCAAATGTGACTGCTTCTCTCTATCTTGTTCCTCAGAAAGAATTCAGAGAAACCAGTTACAATTATTTGCATTTGCTTAGTACCTTGTGTTGTTTGTCAGGTACATTTGGCTAATACTGCAATATAGTTTGCTCATGTTTCGAACCCTGCTATTCGGGACGCTTACGAATGATTGTGGCGTAGTACGCGACCACCTTGAAGTTAGTAATTATCATGTCGAAGTTGTATATGTTCTTCTCTTCAATAAACTGCATACTTTTATACAACGGTGCCAATGCTGTTCGTATTTCTTCAATAACAAAGTAGATGAACTTCATGACGCAACGTTCGTCAAACTGATGTCATTGTAGGTGGGCATTAAGAAACGAATTGCTACCCTGATCAAATTTATCACCGTTTTCCTTTTTTTTTTTGCCACCTCAACGTGATACTGAAAAGCTCTGTTTCGCACCGCAGTGCAAAACTTCATGCTTTGCGAGTTGTTTGTATGCGTGAATTCGTACCGACATTGGCGAGCGCAGGGTTCCCCTATCAGGGGGGGGGGGGAGGCGAAGGTTCGTCGCAGCACCCCCACCCAATTAAGTCAATGTATGTAGCAGGTTATCCCCCCCCCCCCGCCCCCCCCCCCCCCCGCGCGCACCCCTATGCATACAAACGATTAATATATAGCGAACTATTTGAGTCGTATATACAGAAATTGAAAATTTACGTGTGCTGCGCGCATGGAAACCACCATCTCCGGAGTCCTGCGTTGCCTGGAGCCGATCACCATGAAACTGATCAGAAACACTTAGTCTCTTAGGATCAATCACGTAAAGTTTTCGAAAATATTTCGCAAGTTCTTTCGACTATTCTCACACTTTAGCTGTACACAGAACCATAGGTCGGCAAAAAATGTGGAGCTCACTCAGACTCACTCATGAAATATATTTTGCCCTTGGGACTCATTCGGACTCAGATTCACTAAACTTTTTCTCAGGCGGACTCACTCGAACTCAGACTCACCAAAATATTACTCACTTAGACTCACTCACACTCAGACGCATAGCTCTATCTGAGTCTCAGTGAGTCTGAGTGAGCCGACTCATGAGTCTGTTAGCGTACGATTGGCTTTTTCCAACATGGTGTCAATGCTCTATAACACCAATGTCTCGCGTAATCGGTGCTCTACTTGGTGACTTTTGATTTCGCACCTTCAAATAATGACATATCAGTGGTTTCAATCCAGTAAGGACATTTTTATTAAAAAGAGATGACTCACACCAAATATTTTTATCAAGAATTCCCGGGGCGGATTTTCCAGGAATAAAGGGGGGGGGGGCAGTTTCAGGGCACCCCCCCTTCCTTTGTAACTCGCCTCCTATCAATGAATATTGAGTGGGTGTGTGAACGCTGGAGCTTTGAAGTGTGTGTGAGTCGGCGTGAGTATAAACTTGAGCCGACGTACGGCTGATAGTAATGCTGAAATTGAGTAAGTAGAACCATAGATCGGCAAAAAAGTGTAGAGCTCACTCACACACGCTCAAGAAATACATTTTGCGCTTAGGGCTCACTCGGACCCAGACTCATCAAAATCTTCCTCAACCGAACTCACTCAAACTCAGACTCGCTAAAATTTTACTCAACCGGACTCACCCGGACTCAATCCCACCAAAATACTACTCAACGGGACTCACTCAGACTCAGGTTCACTGCTCGATCTGACTGAGTGAGTCGACTCGTGAGTGAATTTGCTGACCTACGCACAGCACCACCTATCACAATTAACTGTTACGTGGTTCTGGAGATTTCCACTCTTCATTAGGCATCGGAGGGAACACATCGCAAAAGAAGACGGGGACAAGGTAGGGCGACGCACACACAGCGCTGACTTGCAACAGTTCAGCGCTGTGTGTGCGTCGTCCTTCCTTGCGCCGTCTTCTTTTGCGCTGTGTTCCCTCCAATGTTTAACCAACACGCCCAAGCTTCGACGCCAAGTCGCTTCATTAGGCACGAGGATGTAACTACTTTTCTTATGCTCGCTACCTTTCTGCGTCTTTGCTGATTCACAGGTATGAAACGATGCCAAAAGGGTTCAGATATTCATAAACATCCGCATAATCAGCCTACGTTTTTGTCCGCTGGAGGACGAACACCTCTCCTAATGGCAGTCAATAAATTTCGAAAACAAGGCCAGGAATCCTCAAAACCAATGAAAATTATCGAACAAGGTCCAAAACACTCTAAACTACCGAAATATCCAATAATCGGTCGCAAAAACTTGCCTAAAATTGCGGAAAAGGCTTCGGTTTGCCAACGCCTACCAGCGACATTGATGTGGACATCAAAAATTTTTTTCCGCTTTAAAGAGACCCTGAAACTGCTATTTGAAGCTTTGTCAGCGTTTAGGCTAAAGCATCATGAAACCATTGGCACCACAAATTTAGGGACATGCCTTGTACCAAAACGGCTACGGACAATTATATCATACCCTCCTTCTCACCCCTTCCTTGCCTCCTCAACTCATGAGACACGCTGGCATTTCTGGCGATCGCAGAGCTCTCGTGAGCGTACTCGACGATTTGAGCTTCGCCCAGTCATGACCTCCGAGATCGCACACCCACAGGTTGCGCGCAATCTCGGAGACCATAGCCCAGTGCGCCCGCCAGCACGCACACCGTCTGGCAGCAGAGACGAAGACCGCGGAGTGGTTGAGATCTGCTCCGACAGGTGCCGCCACACTACCAGCCGATCTTTCCTACGCGCACACCGCAGCCAATCAGATCGGCAGCCAGGATGACGTCGTGCGCCCACTGCATGTCGTACTGCGAATGGGTGGTTGAAAACGCGTTTGGTTGAGCCGCAGTGATCTGCAGCTATTCGCACCTTTAAAGCGTTGTAATAAATTACACAGTTTACGCAGAAAGCTTAAATCAGTCCGTAAATGACCCTTAGGACTTGGTCTACTGGCCCAATATGTTTCTACAAAATCGTCAAAACCGCTTCAGGGTCCCTTTAAACAAAATTTACAACAAAAATTTCCACATCACAAGAGAAGACGTTGGAGCATATAATGAACCCTCTGAAATATTTTTATTGCGATGGCTGAATATCCCCCCCCAAAAATCATTTTTTTGTCAACTTTGCAAGCATTTTTTTCAATAAAAGTTTACATAGGTTAAAAAATATTTTTAAGAGATGCTATGTCGACTGGTAAAAGAGCTAAAATATTTTTGCGACTGAAGCGTTGCCGCTGTTTTTACAAAAATTGCCTGAATGTGCGTGTTTCCTTGATTCCTTGTTATGCCTATTTAAGCCGGAAAATTAATATATGGTTTTACTTATGACGTCACCTGAAAGAACAATGTGAAATATGACATCGCGTGAAAGAACAATATCGCAGTAATTTTGCGTGGTACAAGCGTACATTTCCATCGGGCGTCAAAACATGTGAATATCATAATGACATCGTGGTTCAAAGCCGGCCACCCATTACAAAAGGCATACACGTTACTGCGCGTAGTCCCTTAAAGGGCAACTCCGGCGATTTATCGAGGTCAATGGATCTCAATGAAATTCACTGGGTACGTTCCTTTGCATATTTCCGTCATTTATGCCAAATTTCAAGCTTGAGAGATGCGCTGATTGTTTGAAAATTAATTGTCTGCAAACGCCCACCCGGCTTCCCACAATTATTGGCAACATTGCGTG
Source organism: Rhipicephalus appendiculatus (assembly GCA_030522465.1). Taxonomy (NCBI): domain Eukaryota; kingdom Metazoa; phylum Arthropoda; class Arachnida; order Ixodida; family Ixodidae; genus Rhipicephalus; species Rhipicephalus appendiculatus. The sequence goes on from JALIZH010026464.1 coordinate 39,432, forward strand.
TGTGACGTGTTGGTTTGCCGGTCGACAGAAGTGACGCAGCCGATGGGTTCACTAACTTTGGCCGCTACAGCGTATATTGTGCTGGCCACAAGGCGACGATGTTTGGCCGGCGCTTCGCTGGTTTGGCGCGTGATTTTCTGTTGTCTGTGGAGGAGCGTGTGATACTCCGCGCCGGCGGGACCAGCATGCCTTGCACGACTTCCGGTTCGTAACAAACTACTACGTCAAACATAGACAGTACACTCGGTTGGGCTTCGGTTTCGGTATTGCGCCTTTTAGGTGCGAAGCAGCTATTTGACTCACGTGTGTAACGCCGTACGTTACGTAAGTCCGTACGAATGCGCCGCAACGCGTTCCCCTCGCCGTTGGTGTTGGAGCGTCGCCAATGAGGTCACGCTCCCTCGCACGCTTCCTCGCAGGTGCGCGCTGACGTCACTCTCTCCCTCACCCGCAGCATGCTCGCGGCAGCGCCCGCAGCTGCCGGCTGCTCCGCCCGCTCGCAACAACTCTGACCCGCCTCCCGTGTCTTTGCGTTTCAAACAAACGTTTACTCGAGTAAACGCTACACCGAGTTTCGCTTCAAACCGTTCTTCCAGCACCCGCGTCGACGCCCGTTTCAACCTGGTCAACGCCGTGCGCGCCGCTGCTGCTTCGCATCCCATCAGGGTTCCCTTCGGGGAGATGGTCCAAGTTTTTTTGCTTATTAAAAATTATTTTCGATTTTGCTGAGCATTTCAGCTATCAGGCGCGTGACAAGAGCGTCTGAGGAACATAAAAGCACCATTACCCTGACACGGTCAAAAAGTCGCTGGAGTTGGCCTTTAAGACCACGTAGTGGGTACATAGCAAGTTCAAAAACATTTCCGGCTCATAATTGCTCGTGGCTTAAAGCATGCTACCCATTACATAGTATGCACTAAGTGATTGAAGTACGCACTAGGGACAGGATATCGCTATCGCGTTCTACTCTTAAAGGCGAAGCTTAAGGGTCCCCCCAATTTTTGCGACGCCTACATAAAAGGCGCTTGCGTTTGCGAAGCATGAAAGTTCTTTTCACTGCATTTCCAAGTAGAGGAAGTTATTTTCACTGTTTTCCAACCAGAGGCGTGGCTGTGTGGTAGAACACCTTCTTGCCACGCAGACGGCCTAGGTTCAATACTCACTCATACCTAGAAAATTTTTATTATTTATTTTATTTGCATCTTTCTCAATTTTTCGTTCACGGACAAGATGATGATTCTTCGCTCACAACCAACGACACCGACGCCGGAATTTCTGGGAAACGAGCTTTTTAACGCTCTCGCGTTAAAATACAGAGAAAAGAGACACATTTTACAACACACACAGAGGAGCGTATCACGGGTGGTCGCTCAATTCTGTGGCCTTGAAGTACTGCAGGAAGGCTCGTGTAGCTCTGGGCTCATCTGCCGTGAAGCCAGACTCCCAAGATCTTTCTTTCAGTGATAGGCCGGCCGTAAAGTCTCCTGAAGGCACACTGGAGAGTCCGGCGATGTTGTTGAAATTGGGGACAGTGGCACAAGAGGTGATCGATAGTCACTACACAGTTGCTGTTATCGCACATTGATTGATCTGCCACACAAAACCGATAGCTGAGTGAGTTAGAAGACTCTATATCGAGCCACAGTCAACACAGCATTGTAAGCAGGAAAGGAGGCATGAATCAAGTACCTTGTGTGGCTCTCTTCGTTCGAAAACAATCGTTCAGTAGGGCTCCTTGAGGCCATAGCTAGTGGAAATCGACTCCATTGTGTTGAAAACACTAACAAAACAAAACTGCAAAATAATATTTGGCCCATTCAGCCAAGAATACGTATTAAAAAAGAATGTAAATGGCTTGCCAAACCACTGTTTGCTGAAGTGTATATCGTTCACAAAATGTGACTTTTAGGAATTTTGTTACAACCTGTCTCTGTTGGAAGAATTCTCCGTTAAAAAATGTTGACAAAGAACTCTAGCATCATTACAGAAGTAATACTAGACGATCTGAACATAAGGTGTCATCTTAGACGTTATTTAAAAAATATTTGTGGATGCAGCATTCATGTTTCAAGCTGCGTCCACTAAATAAGCAACGGTTATAGGCTTCGAAATGCAGCGTACAAAACTTAACACAGGAATTATTGTCTGACATCCCTAGAGAGAACACTAGTTAACCTGAAATGTGCCATGGCTAGAAGAAAATATGAACGCTGTCAATTACACCAACATACAACAAAGAGCACAACGCAAGCAATTGTCTCTCGACGTCCATTTTTATTCATACGAAAACCTGCCGGTCACCCCCTCAAAACGAAGAAAATCATAATTTAGTTGGTGTAGCCTTTGTTTCTAAACATCTAGGGCGAGTACCATCTGCAATAAATAGGAGAAGAGAGAGAGAAGAAATGAAAGAGAGGAAAGGCAGGGAGGTTAACCAGTCCAGGTTGACCGGTTTGCTACCCTACACGTGGGAAGGGGATCGGGAAAATTGAAAGAAAGGAAAGAGTGGAAGGAGAAAGAAAGATAGCACATAACACAACACACACACACACGCAGTCGATCCAATCCATCACTCTGGCGTGGTATACGGCATCACTGTCACAGCCGTTTGTCAAAGTCCGTTCTTCCCAGAAACCGCAGTAGTTCCTTGGTCGCCTTCAGCTGTGATGTTTTCTGACGACAACATGCAAGAATTCATTAAACAGATATTTGTCCATTGTCAAGGTGCGCTAGAACGCACGCCAACGATTGTCTCTGAACATTATAGACCGGACAGTCACATAGGATGTGGCGTAGCGTCTCCTCGCAACGACAGGCATCGCAGAGAGCGTTGTCGGCTATTCCAATGCGGAAGGAATAAGATTTCGTGAATGCGACACCTAACCATAAACGATAAAGCGGTGTGGTCTCTCTTCGGCGGACTCCAGTTGACATATAAAGGTGCATCAAAGAGCCCAGGCGGTGTTGACGATTGGTCTGCTTGGTCTGGTTGTTCTGGCTGCTTGGTGGGCACCATAGAGAGAGCGTGATCTCCTGTGCAAGTCTTCGAAGACTGCTGGCAGCGTGAGACCTTGAAAGTGGTATGTTATCTTCCTGCGTGCCTTCAAGAGCTGTTCGAGCGGCATTATCGGCGTGTTCATTCACTATGACGCCGCAGTGACTTGGAAGCCACTGAAACGCCAAGTGGGGCCTTTTCTCATGTGATGTATGGAGAAGATATCGAATTTCAAATACGAGCTGTTCGTATGGCCCGCGACGCAGTGCTGATAGCAGAGATCGTAGGGCTGCCTTGGAGTCGCTGAAGATCGGCCATTGTTGAAGAAGAAGAAGCAGAAGAACTTTATTCATAGGGGTTTGGGACAACGAAAATTTCATTATTATGGGGCGGTTGCGACCATTACAATCGCGGCTAAGACGATGCGCACGCTCAATATCCTCCGGGTTCAGGCTTATGTCCAAGTGATCTGCGCAGAACCGAATGACTTTTTCTTCTACTGGAGCGGCAGATTCAGATGGACCTGGGTCGGAAATCCCGAAGAATATTAAATTATTTCTGAGGCTCGATTTTCATCTCGTATCGTCTAGCTCGCATCTTCTCGCATCGTCTCGGAAGCGTTTGTTTCAACTGATTCGACTCTTCGACTCGTAGCTGCAGGGTTTCTATGTTTTAGTAATGGTTGGCAATGTGTGTGCGTACACACACACACACACGCACACACGCACACACACACACACACACACACACACACACACACACACACACACACACACACACACACACACACACACACACACACACGCACACGCACACACACAGAGTTCGAGCCGAGCTCGTAGCTTCATCTTCTTTGGGTAAATGTGCAGCGCGGCACAAAGGACGAGAAACGGACGACACGAGCGCTGACTCTCAACTGAAAACTTTATTTCGGCATGTCATTTTGCCTGAAGGAACTACAACGCCGAGAGCTCGGCACTTTCGCGCACTGGTCTGCATGTATCGCTGCCACAGTTGTATCATGAGTGTTTGTTGTGCTAAATGTTGCATCTCGCGCAATTCGATATATTTAGAATGAAGGGCCAACTAATTCTTCTCGCAATTTTCGTTGCGCCTTTGATCATACCAGCAACTTATATCAAATACGAAAGTTACATTTTTACACTGGTGAGTATATATTGTCACGTGGTCGTGACGTTGACCCAAGCAGCAGTCGGTATGTTCAAGATGAAACTGTTTATTAGGCCGAACTTGTGGCCGGTAAACGCAAAGTCAGATTACAGCAATAAGCACTGGCACTGATAGCGGCGAACGGAGGGTCGGCCGTCGATCAAACTGACAAGCGGTGAAGCGCGTCGACATTCATACGCGTGTCTTCGAATATTCCAGCCTTATCACTGGTTGTCGCGAAAGCTCTGGAATAAGCTCGCGTGTTCGCGTCTTGCGCGCAACCTTAACACAACGATCTACAACAATCGCGAAGCTTCTAGAAATGCGGCGTGGTTTGCGCTGAGCATTGCTTACAGTCTCTGTGGGCGTAAACCAAATAGAGCAAAAGTATAATACGAAACGCGCGTGGCAATGCCCCCCTCTGAAAAAAGCATCGTCCCGATGCTTAAAACTGAACACGGGGGGGGGGAATTCATGCAACAACAGTAACATGCAACAATAATAAAGCAGGAAAGTACAATTAGCACAAGCACGAAAGTACAATAATAAAGCAAAAATTATAGTCCTCAGGTTCACTAACGCGCATAATACGGTTTCAGGCGCACGACATGGACGACTTCAGGTCGCGCACGGCACCGCTGAGAGTTCGTAATGCCGTCAGGGACAACCTCGTAGTCGAGTGCGCCGAGACGTCGAAGTATCCTGTAGGGTCCGAAGTATCGTCGAAGAAGCTTCTCGCTAAGTCCCCGTCGGCGAACTGGCGTCCAGACCCATACACGGTCACCGGGTTGGTATTCCATATGGCGTCGTCGAAGGTTGTAGCGACGGCTGTCGGTCTTTTGCTGGCTCTGGATGCGCAGACGGGCGAGTTGTCTGGCTTCTTCGGCGCGCTGAAGGTAGACGGTAACGTCGACGTTTTCCTCGTCGGAGACATTGGGCAACATGGCGTCGAGCGTCGTTGCCGGGGTCCTTCCGTAGACTAATCCATACGGCGTCATCTGCGTCGTTTCTTGTACAGCCGTGTTGTATGCGAAGGTTACATACGGAAGGATGGCATCCCACGTCTTGTGCTCGACGTCGACGTACATGGCCAGCATATCGGCGATGGTCTTGTTTAGACGCTCGGTGAGGCCATTGGTCTGTGGGTGGTAGGCGGTGGTCCGGCGGTGACTTGTTTGGCTGTACCTCAGGATCGCCTGCGTTAGGTCCGCTGTAAAGGCCGTACCTCTGTCGGTAATGAGGACCTCCGGGGCGCCATGACGCAGTACAATGTTCTCGACGAAGAACTTTGCTACCTCGGCGGCACTGCCCTTGGGCAGCGCCCTTGTCTCGGCGTAGCGGGTGAGGTAGTCCGTTGCTACGACGATCCATTTGTTTCCGGAATTTGACGTCGGGAACGGCCCCAGTAAGTCCATGCCGATTTGCTGGAACGGTCGGCGAGGTGGCTCGATGGGTTGCAGAAGTCCGGCTGGCCTAGTGGGTGGTGTCTTCCGTCGTTGACAATCTCGACAGGTCTTCACGTAGTGGGTGACGTCGGCAGCGAGGCGAGGCCAGTAGTACTTTTGTTGTATCCTCGCGAGCGTACGGGAAAAATCCAAGGTGTCCAGCCGTCGGGTCGTCATGCAGAGCGTCCAGAACTTCGGGACGTAATGCTGAAGGTACTACGAGGAGGGGAGTCGGCCCGAAGTGGCGAGAAGTTTTTCTTTAGGAGAATGCCGTTCCGCAAGAAAAACGACTCCAGTCCTCGTCTGAATACCTTTGGAGCCATGGTGGCCTTGCCCTTGAGTTCCGGATCGGCTCGCAGTTGTTCGGCGAAGTCATCGGCGCTTATGGTTCCCAAGAAGCAGTCATCATTAAGGTCGTCCTGTGGCGGCGGGTCGACGGGAGCGCGAGATAAGCAGTCGGCGTCAGAATGCTTTCGTCCAGACTTTGTAAACGACGGTAACGTCGAATTCTTGAAGTCTGAGACTCCATCTTGCGAGAGGACCTGAAGGGTCTTTCAAGTTAGCTAGCCAACACAAGGCGTAGTGGTCGCTCACAACTCCGAAGGGCCTACCGTAGAGGTAGGGGCGAAACTTCGACGTAGCCCAGATGATGGCGAGGCACTCTTTTTCTGTTGTTGAATAGTTGGCCTCTGCCTTGGATAGCGACCGGCTAGCATAACTGATAACCCTTTCCAGTCCGTCCGTCTTCTGCACAAGGACGGCGCCGAGTCCCACGCTGCTTGCGTCGGTGTGCACTTCTGTTTCGCCGTGTTCGTCGAAATGCGCAAGTAACGGAGGCATTTGCAGGCGTCGTTTTAGTTCTTGAAATGCTTCCTCTTGCGGTGTTTCCCACTTGAACTCGACGTCGGTTCTGGTAAGGTTAGTGAGTGGCTCGGCGATGCGGGCAAAATTTTTGACGAACCGCCTGTAATAGGCGCACAGGCCGAGAAATCGACGGACGGCCTTCTTGTCGGTGGGTAGCGGGAATGTAGCGATGGCGCCTGTCTTTTGAGAATCGGGGCGTACTCCGGACTTGCTGATCATGTGACCCAAGAACAAGAGCTCCTCGTATGCGAAGCGGCACTTTTCAGGCTTCAAAGTGAGGCCGGAGGTCTTGATTGCTTGAAGTACTGCGTCAAGTCGCCGGAGGTGTTCGTCGAAGTTTGAAGCAAACACAATGACGTCGTCCAGGTACACCAGGCAAGTCTGCCACTTCAATCCTGCCAGTACTGTGTCCATAACCCGTTGGAAAGTCGCAGGCGCCGAGCAAAGACCAAAGGGCATGACCTTGAACTCGAAGAGGCCGTCTGGTGTTATAAACGCGGTCTTTTCTCGGTCTCTCTCGTCGACTTCAATTTGCCAATAGCCGGTCTTGAGGTCTATCGACGAAAAGTACCTCGCATTGTGGAGTCGATCGAGGTGTCGTCTATCCGTGGGAGAGGGTACACGTCCTTCTTCGTTATTTTGTTCAGGCGGCGATAATCGACGCAGAAGCGTAGGGTTCCGTCCTTTTTCTTCACTAACACCACGGGTGACGCCCACGGACTCTTTAAAGGCTGGATGATGTCGTCGCGTAGCATTTCGTCGACTTGTTTCTTTATTGCCTCGCGTTCCCGCGTTGAAACTCTGTACGGGCTCTGACGTAGTGGCCTGGAACTTTCCTCTGTTATGATGCGGTGTTGTGCGACTGGGGTCTGTCGAACCCTGGACGACGACGAAAAGCAATCCTTGTATTGCAGAAGCAGGGTGTTGAGCTGTTCTTGTTTATGCGTCGGAAGGCTCGGATTGATGTCGAAAGTTAGTTGATGAGCTTGGTTCGTCGTAGCGTGTTCGGTAAATTCGGCGAGGGCGTCGCTGGTTTCCACAATGTCTTCGATGTAGGCGACCGTCGTGCCTTTGCTCACGTGCTTGTATTCGTTGCTGAAGTTCGTAAGCATCACTGTTGCTTTCCCTTCACGCAACTCGGCGATTGCGCGAGACGCAACATTTAGCACAACAAACACTCATGATACAACTGTGGCAGCGATACATGCAGACCAGTGCGCGAAAGTGCCGAGCTCTCGGAGTCTTAGATCCTTCAGGCAAAATGACATGCTGCTATATTGTGACTGCACGCCTGCGAGCAACCAACGACCAAGCGAACTTCGCCGCTACCAGCAATAGATGAAGCTACCAGCTAGGCTCGAATAGAGGGAGAGAGGGGGCTTCAAATACAGAGAGAGAGAGTGTGTGTGTGTGTGTGTGTGTGTGTGTGTGTGTGTGTGTGTGTGAGTGTGAGTGT
>JALIZH010026465.1:0-41312 GCA_030522465.1 Rhipicephalus appendiculatus
GCGAGCACTAGCTCCATACACACAAAAAGAAATGATTAAAACAATGCAAACCCCATGGTCTCGTGTCTTTGCCTTCGTGTCTACAGCATGCTATGCATTTTTAGATGTGAAACATCTTATGGAGCAGCTTAATCCGGTGGTGGTGGTGGTGTGCCGCGTGGCCTCCCTTACTGCGCATGCGCAAACCCTTTACAAAAATAAAAATAAAAACCTCCTCTCCCCCCTCTCTCTCCTCTAGCATCCCTCCCCGCGGCAACCACACCCTCACTGCGCATGCGCCTCCTCTCTCCCCCTCCAACGCTCCCCCCCTCTCTCCTCTAGGCATCCCTGCCAGCGGCGTCCACACTCCCTGCGCATGCGCGTCCCCCCCTCTCTCTCCTCTCTTACGCTCCCCCCATCTCTCCTTTAGGCATCCCTGCCCGCGGCGTCCACACTCCCACTGCCTGCGTCGCTGCCTGCGTCGGCGCCTCGCGACGCCGACGCAGGCAGCGTCTGCTAGCGAGTTTCTTGATTGAAACAACCGACTGCTCGCGCTGCACAACCGTTCACTGGCCACCCCGTATATATGGCAATGGATCTTGACCTGCAAGGTAGTGCCGGGGGGGAGATTTCTCCTGTGCGTTGTTGAACAATAAAAGTTCGCAGCGTGCGCATTAACTAAAAGCGGACTGCGGGTCTCTGTGTCCAGTCGGAGTCTTCTGTCTCTCATTGCCCATTAGCAGCGATTGGCATGTTCCAGTAGGAAACACCGCTCCATCACTGCGTGCTTTGCGCCTCCCCAGGTTTCTCTCCTGCGCAACGCTGCGATGAGCGCCAGCGTCAACGCCGCCGCCAGTGTAAGCGTTAGCGCCCACTGCTTCACATCTACTCATGGTTCCCTTTAGCGGGAGATGGTGTAATTTTATGTTCTGTTCATTGATTGACGATGTTCTTGTGTTGCAGGACAACTCGAACTCTACGAGAGGGGCCGCAGTGAAAGCTTTTAATGAGCTTTCCACCACCTTGGATTCCCAAACATGCGTATGAAGGTATGCTCAAGAGCATTCTTACACTTCGCCTCCGATCGAAATAACTGCTGCAATCGCACCCGCTATTATATCTCTTACAGCAGAACGTCATATAACCGTTTTGTCACTGCTGTGGGTGTTCTGCAACGCTTCGCTCATACATGGTGGCAATTAATTATGTGACTACCTGCTTATTCTATTCCCGTGTCAGCATGGACATTGCAAAGAACGAAAAGGTGCGAACGGACGAGCAAAATTCGGCAATGAACCGGTTCGAGAGATAGAGAGACAAGAAATGTTTATTCTTAATTAGGCTGTGTAAAGCGATGGTGTTGATGGTGGGTGATGGGGGCTCCACTGGCTACAGCGGCTCGCCAGGCCTTGTGGTGAAACTGTGACTTTTTATTATACCAGCCAGCCAACAACCGCTTAAGAAAAAATGCGAAGAGCGGAACGTGTAAATTGCGCACTGTTCGCGTTTCTTTCGTTCGCGATAGTACGTCCACAACATTAACCGTGTTGCCCAATTGCATTAATCTATTAGCGTAGACCGAAATATTAGCGTAGCGAAACGTCCTTCCCACCCCACACCCCCCGGCTGCGCCAATGGTGTTATCGTTTAAAGGCTTGGCGCAGCTGGTTACGCCCACCCTTTCATCCTATATGTGCTTAAAGGTGGGCCCCCCGCTCCCGTGAGTGTCTGCGCTGCGTGATACAAGCGGGTGCCATAAATCGATCCCGCCCTTTCCGAAGGGCAGAGTTGAAGGCTCACTTTCGCGGAGCCGCCGCGCGGTCATCGACGCGAATCGCATCTCGCACACAGCCGGATGGCCACTGCATAAAGCGCAGTGGGACGAGAAATGCCGGAGTAACGTCCGTTATCTCTTCGGAAGCGCGGTCCGGTTGCTCACAGCGAAGCGATCGCCCTCCCGCCGGCGAGCGCCAGTGGTAGGCGAAGGTTGCCAGACGCCATTCTGTCGGCAGCTACGGGTTGTTTCTTTCCAGCCGAGTTGTTTTGTTCTACCGGAATGGTGCTTACAGGAAGCGCATTGTGCAGTGTCAGCGGACCAATTCTTTTGGCCGCGCTATTCATAGGTCGGCGATATCGCTCGTATGACGAGTCACTCGGAGTCAGACCGATTTCTCACTCGGAGTTCGTGTGAACCCGGCCGAGGGTAATTTTTGTGTGTTTACCGAAACGTTCCGTATCTCATTCCAATAGTTCCGTATGCTTTCATTCGAAATCCATATGGAGTTCATATATTTTTGATATATTTGTCATATATTTGCTTAACAATCTTACAGAAACATATGAAATAATTGGAATGACACATGGAACTTGCTAGTGGGGTTATCAGATCTGGTAAGCCCAACTGAATAAAATTTCGATGAATTGATGGACGGAGTGATCCAGGCTGAGTACAATGTTAGCGAGCTATGAAGTCGAGTGATCCCTGCGCAGTATAAATTCGGTAGATTGACAGATTGCATGGCATCTAAATCTCCGAAATGCACCAAGTTACTACTGTATAAAACAATTATAAACCCTATACTAGAGTATATAGGCTTCGTGCGTCTGGAACCCGTATAAAACATGCGACAACAACACAATTGAATCTATACAAAGGAGGGCTGTTCGCTTCATTTGCCATCGCTATGATCGTAATTGTTCACTCTCATCAGCAATGAATTCTTTGAAACTGTCTCTCCTATGCACCAGACGGGATAACGGTTCCTTGAAGCTCTTGCATTCACTTCTTCGTTCATCTTTTCGATTATCTTCAGATGCTTACATTTCGCATGCTAATAGTCTTTGAACTAGACATTACCACAGTCTCGGCCTAAAGCATTTCTTTACACACACTAACATTTTTAAATACTGTTGCCTTCCTAGAGTTATAGAAAAGGGGAACGATATAGCCAGTAATGTTCGTGAATTGGCGCTGTCCAATTTTGAAGAAGCACTGTCATGATTATATTGCTGGTTTTTTTCTTTGTCCTTACCTGTTTGTTTTTCTTTTGCTGTTATGTCAACCTAGTGATTTGTGTATGTATTTATGAAAATGCACTCCACTCCTGCAATAGCCCTGCATAGGGCTACAATATAATAAATAAATAAATAAAACTGATTGATCGCGGGGGGAGCAGAATAGACCCTTTTCATAATCAGCAAATGAGCTTCCCTACGCTGAACATTAGCCCAACTAATTGAGGCACCTGTTGTGATTCCAGTGGAGAGGAGGTCGTAGTTGAACGTAACGTACTGGGGCATCTCTGATATGCATGTTTATAAAAAGAGAGCTACGGCTAAATTTTCCGTGTCACAGCGCAAGCAAACCGTGCTTGGACACAGTGTTTGCAGAAGTGACTAGCCGTCATTAGTTGGGCGAACTGCATCGCAGAAAAGCTAGCTTTACAATTATGAAAAAAGGTCGATTTCATCGAGCTTGAGATTAATTGTGTCCTACTTTACTGAGCTGGTAAAGCTCTATGTTTAAGCATGAGTGAGCTCGTCAGAGCAAAGGGTCTGTATGCATGAATACCAGTGAGAGGCAAGCGAAGTTATAGTTCAGTGCGTCCTAACATAGTAAGCCTTAAGCGAAAATTGTAACTGGGAATCGAGTATGTTTCATATTATTTTCCGACCTACGGCTCTGAGTTTGAAGCGCATGCGTCATTATGCGTGTCCTACTGCTAAATTACCTATTAATTATCTCATGTTCTGGTGTACAAGTGAACGGGCATGCTGAGTGCTTCCAGGAAATATAAAAATAAATACACCGCGAAAAAATACACCGTCGTAATTATTCTTCGCATTGTCATTAACTATTATCATTGTGCTTTCTGCTTTTTCGTTTTCACAATACATATGACATTTGTGACGCAGCTGTGTTCGATGCAGCTGTGTATGTTTGTGTAGGCGTACAGTACTCGACATTTTTATTATTATTTTGCTTTTTTGCATAAAATATATAAACCTGCGTTTTTCATGTTCGTTCTTTTTCTGTACCGCCCCATTGTAATGCTTGTATGGGCGCCGTGGGTACTAAATAAATAAATAAATAAATAAATAAATAAATAAATAAATAAATAGGCACGCCATCGAATCGTTCGTTATGTACTGTGTCATGAGCAAATATGATTCAGAAGATATTTTATCCATTTTTGTACATATTTAAAGTTTATGAGAGAATGTGGGGAGCTCACCTCTCACAACGTGTATGCCGAACCACAGTATGCGCAACCTGTTTGCAGATTCAGTTCTTTGCTGTTGCTAAGGTTTTTCATTTATTTATTTATTTATTTATTTATTTATTTATTTATTTATTTATTTATTTATTTATTTATTTATTTATTTTTGCAAAAGGTGGTGCTCAGTAGCGTTGTTAGTGCCCAGTAGTATTGCTGAAAGCTGGTATGAAGATTTTCTACCACGACGTCTGGGCAAATCATACTGAAACTGCCGTCCTTGCTCACTAATAAATATTTCCCTATCGCAGCTAATCACGAAGATTGGGTAATCATGTCACTTTCATACGCGTGTTCTGTGTGTGCATCACTTTAGAAGCCGGGAGTAAGGGCTGGGCGGTGTTTTGGCCCGCTGAGTGAAAAAATATTTTTTCACATCCGGATTTATTTCATACACCATTGCGCGCTTTGCGTCCACGTATATTAGGGCCCGGTGCTGTTAGAGTTGCATTTCTGCCACCACATCCTACTTTCCTATGTAATCTCAGTGTTCTCAATGTGAGTTACGGTAAGCATCAGACGGCTAAGGCCATAAAATGAAGACTTCTCTGATAACCACCCAATAGTACCTCTTTACTAGTTTACGCAAAAGCAGATTATGAATCCAAGCGTCCTAATTCCATTCCTAGAGTTTCTCTAACGCTTATCTTAACTGCAGCTCTCTTGATTCTTTAATTCATTCAGTTTCATCGATGACATCGCAAGATATCTTTACAAGCTACCTGGACCGATAGCCTACATTGGCTAGTGGTCGGCCCATTGCATGTATGCGCTGGTATATATGCACTCCTGTTGTTACATTATAGGTCGGCGGTTACCTTTTCTTTCGCATTAAATTACCGGACTGAGTATATATCTCCATGAGGTTGTCAAGTAGCGCCTGATGTCTAATCTACACTTCCGTTTACGTCAACGTTCGCAGGTATAGCAGGTTGCTAAAAATGCACACTTCCTGCTTACCCTGATATCCGTCAGGGCATTTCTAAATATATCTGAATTACCAGACACCTGGCGCTTTTGTTATGAGGACGCTCTGGGTACGGCTGTAAAATTTTTGCTAACACCACGGGGAAGAGAAAATGAACGAACATTTTCAAGGCACCACCTGCGTATAGATCTAGACACACGCACACGAATGGAGGTTCTTCACTATAGGGAACCATCTCCATTCGTGTGCGCGCGTAGCAAATACTAGAGCTATTACGTTGATGAAAAATCCTTGGAACATGGGGTGTCATTGGAGCCAACCTTTCGACAATGGGTGCTGTCTTCTTCAAGGCAGCTAGATATGTTTACTTGCTGCTTTGAAGAAGGCAGAACCACTTCTGGAAATGTTGCTCCAGCGACACCCCTCTTCGAAGATTTAACCTATATTCAAACCTCCGTCTACTCCTGAAGTTCTGCCTTCTTAGGTATTACGTTTGGCACTCACTACGGTGAGGGTGCCCGTCACAGTACTGACAGGGCCACATTAGACCGCTTTAAAATAGGGGTTCGTAGCGTTAGCGTTGCGCCCCGCCGCGGTGGTGTAGTGGTTATGGTGCTCGACTGCTGACCCGCAGGTCACGGGATCGAATCCCGGCAGCGGGGATCACATTTTCGATGGAGGAAAAAATGCTCGAGGCCCGTGTACTTAAGTTTAGGTGCACGTTAGATAATCCCAGGTGGGCCAAATTTCCGGATCTCCTCACTACGGTGTCTATGCTATATTCGAAATGTAACGTGCGTGCACATGAGGTGAGTGCATGACACATGCGTAGTGGCAACAAACGCTAGCGCGAGGCTTTGCGTACACGATTCTAAATCTGCCTATTTATTACACACGTGGGGCGGCAGAGCCATATGGCGATTCAGCACTCTTTTAGGCGTCACTATAGAGGATGCGTGGCACTTGAGCGTGCCTAATATACGGTTCATCTGTCGCACGTGTATGATAAGTGTTGTCCTGTCACTATAGGGCAGGTGTTACAGTGACTGGCCTCCTTTTTGTAGCCAGTTCCTTTTAATTTATTGTCCCGCCAAGCATCCACAGGCACATAGGATAATGGGTTAAATATACTTGCATCGAATTCACCGGTTTTACATCAGGGCTCGGTGTACCAGCGGGTTCGCGTCGGAGAGCGACAAATGTGGAAGTATGTAGTACTGCCGAATTTAATCGCAAGATCAAAACAATTACTAAAATTACTGGTGTCGTGATTTGTCGACCTAAACACGTCATTTCGGCGCCAATCTGGTTGTAAAAGTTAATGCTGGCTCTGATATAAGGGTTGGAGACGAAATTACACCGATATGAATAAAACGGATGATGATGGAAACAAAATCACCTGCTTTACTTGGTCTGAAATTGTCTCTTTGAACCCATCAATACTGTATTTTTAGTTGTGTTATGACTCATTGAATTGTACCCCGCTTACGCGCATGCCTGCGGAGTGGCAGTGCCTGCGTGTCAACGCAACAGCTTTTTTTTATTATTATTATTATTCGTCGAGTACAGTTGTCAGCAACCTTAACACAACGCTCCGCGGCGTGTCCTGAAACGGTTTTATTGACACTAGCGCCGCGCACCTTTGGGTTCTGTTGCCGAGATGCTACCCATGCATGCCGACATACTATCCAAGCATACCGAGGTATTATCTCGGCAACAGCGCGTAGTGCTTCGCGGCTGCCATCAGTCAAAGTAGTCCAGGTGACGCGTCGGAGCGTTAGTGTTGATGTTGCTCACGACTGTACCTTAAGACTGCACGAGTAGAAACTCGTAAGTTCCTAATGCATCCACCTCAGTCGACTCGAACACGAGACATCCGGTGATGTTATTTTGCCGTGAACTTTATATCGCCGCTTTTTAATATTTTTAGTCCAGATAACTCCGCAAAGAATTAAACGCGAACCTCACGAGCCCCGATCCGTAAGGCGCGCGGGTTGTCCCGTGAATATTTGTACGATCTCGCGTCGACACCGACTTTTCGCTCGAGGTGACGTTCGCGTGAGATATAATGAGGCCTTCGCAGTGGTAATTTTATTTCCTCGCGTATCATACGTTGCGCGGCATCAAATAATTAATTCGAAGAACTGTACGCGAGGAAGTGTACGTACCCCTATTGCCTGGCAACAAGCACCCCCAACACCAGACGGAACGACGTAACGCCACGGCACCACGCACGAAACAGATACTCCAACGACAAGGAAGCGGTTACACTACCAGTTACAGAGACGCGTAAAATCCATTGCTTCACTCTAGGCAATACAAGACGCAATCGGTGGCGGTATGGTAGAGCGTCAGCTTCCAATGCGGTAGCTACCAGGTTCGATTCCTAGTGCCGACTGGAAACGTACCGGTTTTTTTTTTTCCTTAAAGGGTAGAGGAGTACACGGACCAGGTGGTCGATTGTTCTTCGGTACTCATTTCGAAAGGTAGCTCCTTAAGGGTCTGTGAAAGACTCTGGGCGTACCGTAACCCACACACAGCCTTCCTTGGCAAAATAGTTGAGCATCCGCCGCTGTTGTGGGAGGCAGAGAATTGCTGTCGCCAGGCACCTACTGGTTAAATAGGCACGAGCACACTTGCGGCCTGGTGCTGGGCAAAACGATCTACATAGTCGCTTGGGTGGGCACTGTTGGGTATCGGGTGTCTCAGCTTGCGGCTGCATCTGCGCAGAGCTGATAGTCGAAGCGGACAAGGCGACGGTGAGTTAAGGTAACATTTATATACAGAATAAACAGAGGCGTTACATATTCGGCACTGTGGCCGACAGCTTATTGGGCTCGCACTGAGGTGGGATGACGACCGGGGATTTCTTCGGTCGCTGTCCCTCGTCACTTCGCGGTTTGGCTCTTTTATAGCCCTTGGGATCCCATGCATCAGCCAGTAGTTCGAAGCCTCCAATCAGGAACCGCCGTTGGTCGCTGGCTGGAATCGGACCCGTGGATGAGAGGGCTTGCCGCACAGTGCGTGAGGGATTGTCATCGGTTACGTCAGGTTCACCGCAAGAGTTGCCGCGGATTGCATGAGACTTCCGCCTTCGTTGGCGTACGTTGCATCAGGCACCTCGCTGGTGTTGACGCTGGTTGCATCAGACAGTCTATCGATGTTGACGACTCTTGCATCAGACGTTCTACCAGCTTGAATACTTTGCCGAAGCAATGAAGTTTGGGGTTGAGAGCCCTGGAATTACAGCACCCACACTGTGTAAAATTGGCGGCATGGTACCGCCACACCTAAAAATACAGTCATCCTCTTTTTAAATGCGAATGCATTTCATAGTCGGGCTATGTCAGGCATCCGGCGTTGTGCGGCGTTGGCGTTGTCCGCGGCAGGTGTTATCTCTCCGCTGTCACTCCCTCTCCCATAGCAACAGCTGCGGGCGCGCGCGCTTATCCTCGTCCCTAGCAACCGCAGCAGGTGGTGCGGGCGGAGTAGCGGAGAGTGAGTGGAGAGGAGGAGCGCGCTCTGACGCGTGAGGGCGCTCGCATCGCGGGAGCTCGGCGGAGCTATATATGAAAAAAAAATTTAAAAAAAAAATAAAAAAAAATAAAAAAAACACGAAAAAAAAGCGGGAAAGAAAAAAACAGGCGCTGCGCCGTGCTCCCGACCGGGCTGCAGAAACTAGGCGCCTTTTCCTTCTTCGAACAACAACCACCATATATAAATGGAGTGAAGCGCGCGCGAAATGCATTCGCATTTCCTCACGATTCCCTTCCGGGAGGTGGGGGGCATTTTTTTTTAAATACAGAAACCCAGACTCAAGTTCGCAGTGTATCCAGATATGTGCACTACGAACGGATGCAGATCGTGAGGCGAGATTGCCACGCGTAGTGAGTCACATGCTGTGGGAATGTCAGGTCTTCATGGAAAAATCGGACAGTGCCGATCTATCCGTCTCTTTCACCGGCGGCCTTTTCTCGCGCTGGAAGACCGTGCTGCTCAGCTCGAACCTGACAGCACAACTTGAACCGTCCAGCGAGCCCAGGAAACCGTTTCGAGACAAGGTGTCGGAAGCACGGGCCCGGCTGGTGCCCAGATCAGCTAAAAAGAGGCCGGACGTGAACCTTATTGATTTGGCAATAAAGTTTACGTTCTGCTTCTTCTTTATCATCAGCTTTTATTGGTTACATTAAATTCTGAAATAAAGTGCGTTAGCGTTATAACGTTAGCGGAATTAGCGCTAGGGCATAAACGCGAAAATTAAATCAATCCCGAGAGAAGTTCGCGAAGCGCAGGTTTAGGGACATTATTAGATTGCTGATTCAATAACAGTCATGGCGTTACGACACAGCAGTATAATTATATCACCTTCGAGTGAACTAAAATCTCGCAGCAAAAAAAAAAAAAAGAGGTAATTATGATTTGCTCGACTAATCAATAGTTGCCGCGCAAGGCCGATATCCTCACTTGATTGGCGCTCGTGGTGTGCAACGCTATATATGCAGAGGGGTGCCGAGCGGATTTTCATTTTCTCCTAAGTCAGTCAAGCCCACAGCGAGGCCGATTCTGTTCGCGCAATTCGCCCCTGACTGCAGTCCGAACGCGCGGTAACCTTTCCACGTTAATCCCCGTCGCCCAGTCCAATTTCTCATCCGCTTATAAGCAGTTCATTCGGTGCAGCCTTACTCCAATTGCGTTTCCAAATTCTCTCCATCTGCAATGTGATTACGGATTTCCTTCGTCATTCCTCGAGTTATCAGCGCCACTTCGTCGAAGTTCCTCGAATGAAGTCCCATTTGTGCAGTACTCCCCGAGTAATTGGCTCGCTTTCTTTTCTTTTAGGCAGTAGCTTTCAAAAAACTTCGCCATAAATAGAGAAAAAAAAAGAAGAAAACTTAACAATTTTACGAGGCTAAGTGAACATATTTCCCATTCGGCACACATAACTTATTGGTCGTGATTAAAATTTCAGCGAGTAATTTGGCTTCTTTTTACACGCGAATGTCTTTCTAATGATCGTATTTTCCTATGTTGTCGGCCAATCAAGGGTGAATAAATTTGCCGATTTGACACCTCTGATTGGTTCGAAGATTTTGTGCGGCCTCTCCAATTGGCTGAAAGCACCGCCTTTCGCCGGTGCTGCCAATGTGGCGGAGTGTCACTGCACGTGTTCAGTGTTTAGTAGCATCCTTCGCACCATCATAGCGCTCGTGCGTATTGTTCGTCGACACCCGCCACCGCTTGTAGTGCGTCCTGCATTCCACCATATGATCCTCTGGCGGCCTAGATAATGACATGATATGCATATGGCCCATGTCAGATTGTCGGTATGGCATCCAGCAGTGGTTATAGTGTATACTAATCGCCCGCCGGGGGGGGATACAGAGGCTACTGAGTTCGGCAGCGGACACGGAGGTCGCGGATTCGATACCGGGCGCGGCGGTCGGATTTAGATGGAATAAAAATGCTAAAGGTCCGTGTACTGTGCCATGTAAGTGCTCACTAAAACAGTCGTCATTTCCAGAGCAATTCGCAACAGCCTGCCTCATAATCATACCGTTGTTTTGTCCTCTGAGAATATATACCTACAGCTCTAAAGTGTCGTTGGGGAATGTGACTCTTCAAAGAGAGTTCACTTGTATCCTTAAAGAGAGTTATATATATATATATATATATATATATATATATATATATATATATATATATATATATATATATATATATATATATATATATAGTATATATATGTGCGTGTAGTCGGTGCTCAACAGAAAACTTGAAATGTACTCTTTTTTTTTCTTTGATTGTAAAAGTCACGTGAAAAGGAGTCTGCGTCGCCACGAAATGACAGCAACAACGACTTCAATCATTTTCAATTCAATAATAAAGTAAGGAGCGCAGAAGAAGCTACAAATACTGCAACAATGATGATCGTCTTGACGCCTTGTAGCCATGTTTCGTCCTTGCGGATAAATAAGATGTTGTCAGTGGATGTCCAGTAACGGAGGCTCACAATCACTTCCAGGAGCACCTTGTGTTGTCCTTAAAGAAGCGCGACGAATTTTCCTCAGGGAAACTTTGTTCGTGCGCCAGTAACTCAAGCGTACGAAAGAAGAGGAATTGTCCGAGGTGCTCGGTTATTTAACTAATGAAACCTACAGGTAATGTCGAAGGTTGTAGGTTCGGATTCCACCGACGGAAAGGATGATTTTTCGTCAACTTTAATTCGTTTCAGTTTAAGTGAGAATCATCAGACTACAGTTAAGAAACCACAAACAATCTGCCTCATGATTGGCTGAATTTTTTTTTCATTTAATTAGAAGTGTATAATCATTGATAGGTGTGAGATATTGCATAACACAAGCACGGTCGAGCACAAAACTTTACAGACCACGCATGCGCGTGCCCAAGAGGCTCTTCGCGACATCTCCGCTGAGTAAACGGTGATCGTCTGCAGCGCTACGCCCAAGAAGCATCCATCCTTTAATCAAGGGCGTGGCTATTTTCTCACTGGGCTCGAATATTTCGCGCCTTTTACTATTTAACGCAGTGCGCTCTTGGGCAGCCGCGGCTACGTGCTTCTGTCTCGAGAGCAGTCTATCAGCATAACTTATTAGTCGCAATCCTCAGAAAGTGATATCTACCCAACGGACGCGTTCGGACACTCGCACCGTTCGAAGCACGCCGTCGTATGCGATTCTGTTATTAAAGTAATAGAAGTGTGATGCTTGTACTGCAGATAAGAACTTTGCGTGACAACAACGAACTAACAATGTTCTGCGCGGCAGTATAAAATTGATGTACGAATGAATAGTAAGAAGACCCGTTCACGGCCCAGCGCGCCGGTCGACGGTAGATGGCGCTCGGCTCGGTGGCGCGGACAGGCAGTTTTGCGTGCGCTCACGTGGTCCGTGAACTTTTGTTGCTTACGTCAAGCCAGAACAGGAACGGATAGCCAACGTATTAGCCAGTGCTCATTTTGTTCGAGCCAATGCGGTAGGTTTCGTACAAACTTGCACATCTTTTTCAAAGTTATAGATGTTTTATTGCACATAAGCCATTGTTACAGTTTTACATTGCTTTGCATCACTATAGGAGCTTGGTTTCCAGTTTTAGTTCATATAATACGTTGTTTGAGGCTGACTGCGGTTCGCATAGGTTTACGTTCACTTCCTATAAAAATGTTTTCCGTTGTGTTCCAACAAATGACAATATGTGTTTAGAAAAACTCAGTCACTAGAAGGACGCTCGAATGCAGAAGCCGACCCTGTTTGATATTTCTTCTTCTTTTAAACTGCGGCACGCGGAATAAACCCTCTGCGTCTCCTGCCACGCGGTGGCGTCTGACGTAAAGTGTGCCCGTTGTTCTTGTTTTTTTTTTCCTCCTACATCATGGGTGGGTACACAAGGGGGCCACTTTTTCGTGCTCTACTCAAGGGCAGTTTTCAAATTGAAGGAAAATGTATGAGCGCTGCGTGATAGAAAAAACGCTCAAGCTCCTCCGAGATCTGCGTACCGCGAGCGTTAAAGGGTGCATATAAATAGCTCACCGTTATGACGCCGGCACAAGCATGGCGCGTGGCTGTGTTGTCAAGCGCAGCGGGCTGCGGAGCGAAGGGTAGCTGGTTCGAATGCCCGGTCAGGTGCTTTGGAATTTTTTCTACTAATTTATTTTTCTTTGTGCCTTTATACATATCCGGGACATGACGGCAACGGCGACGGCAAAATCAGCCGTGAGTGTCAATGTAATTGATATCACAATACAAGCGGTTAAAGATGTGTACTTTGTACTCTGTATACAATAAGAGCGCAGTGAACCGTCCTAGAAACATGGAAGACACACCAAATACATACCACGTTTAGAACAAATGACAATGATTTAGAGTGGTACGTGCGTTTAAAATAAATTTTGACCGATTTAGAGTATTGATGCACTGTTCTGTGTTTAGAGAAAGTAATTATCACGTACGGTGGAAACAAAGGAAAGTTTATTCAACCATTATAAGCAAACACTAGAGGCACTTATACACTAAAGACTTCTAAACGGCGTCAGCATAACTTAATACAAGCGCTAGACACAATTTTACTCAGACTTGAATAAGGGACTGTGCGGAGCTAAGAAACTATGGAACAAGAAACACGTTACCTCTCAAGGAGCTGAAGAGAGAGCGAGAGAGAAAGGGAAAAAAAATTGGCCGCGTATCTGCGTGCTTCGCTGCAAAAGTCGTCGAAAGACGATAGTCTTGTGCCGGCCGTACTACTATGTTTTGCCTTGCCTCAGACAGCGCCTACTCTACGTTGAATTGGCTGCATCTGGCTGGCATTGATAAAACACTAGGGTCTTTAGAATTGCGTACCTATGTATTTTCAAATAAAAGAACACACGACCTGACACTAACATATTAATATTGCGCCTCAGGTATGCGCAGTATTTGCTTTATGATCGAATATGTTCACAAGTATGAATGAAAACACCAGCTCAAGATGGCTGGGCGTTCAGAAATTAGTTAAACTTTGGCCCTGTAGCTAGCTGAATCGGGTGACAGACAGACAGACAGACAGACCAAAATTTTTGCGTTTAAGTATCCCAAGAAAGACTATCGTCTTTAAGAAAAAAAAAAAGCCCCCCACCTCCCCGAAGGGAATCGTGAGGAAATGCGAATGCATTTCGCGCGCGCTTCACTCCATTTATATATGGTGGTTGTGGTTTGAAGAAGGAAAAGGCGCCTAATTTCTGCAGCCCGGTCGGGAGCACGGCGCAGCGCCTTTTTTTTTTGCTTTTTCTTGTTTTTTTTAATTTTTTTTATTTATCTTTTTAATTTTTTTTTTCATATATAGCTCCGCCGAGCTCCGCCGCAGACCGCTTTTAGTTAACGCGCACGCTGCGAATTTTTGTTGTTCAACAACGCACAGGAGAAATTTCCCACCGGCACCACCTTGGAGGTCAAGATTCATTGCCATATATACGGGGTGGCCAGTGAACGGTTGTGCAGCGCGAGCAGTCGGTTTTTTCAACCAAGAAACTCGCTAGCAGACGCTGCCTGTGTCGGCGTCGCCAGGCGAGAGAGGGAGAGGGAGGAGCGTAGGAGAGGAGAGAGAGGTGGGGTGCGCATGCGCAGTGGGAGTGTGGACGCTGCAGGCAGAGATTCCTAGAGAAGAGAGGGGGGAGCGTAGGAGAGAAGAAGAGAGGTGGGACGCGCATGCGCAGTGGGGAGTGTGGACGGCGCGGGCAGGGATGCCTAGAGGAGAGAGGGGGGGAGCATAGCAGGGGAGAGAGGAGGGGAGGCGCATGCGCAGTGAGGGTGTGGTTGCCGCGGGGAGGGATGCCTAGGGGAGAGAGAGGGAGAGAGGAGGTTTTTTTATCTTTATTTTTTTTGAAAGGGTTTGCGCATGCGCAGTAAGGGCGGTCACGCCGTACACCACCACCACCGGATTAAGCTTCGCCATAAGATGCTTCACATCTAACACCTGCCGGCGCGCACACCTCCTCAACCTATCCTCCTACTCCTCCTCCGCGGACAACGCCAACGCCAACGCCGGATGCCTGACATAGCCCGACTATGAAATGCATTCGCATTTAAAAGTGGGAGGGGGGGGAGGGGGGGGGTCGAGGAGCATAGCGGATCGGATGACTTGTTTCGTTTCCTTAACTCTGCTGGAAATCCCACTTCTTCCCCCCCCATAATATGCCAGTGCTTTAAACAACGCACACGACCATTGCTTAATGAATTGTTATCGCAGTAGTCTTTTGTAGAACTCATTCATTTCATTGGCAACAGAAGCGCATGGTTATGTTCCAGCTTATTCAATAATGTTAACCAAACCTACTATTGCTTATGTGCGTCTGGAAGCCATTGGCAATTTCTTACTAGACGCGTTATGTTTTTATTTGAAACTGTTGAATACTGGGCACCAATATAGGTGTAATGCTTAAAATACGTCAGGCACGTGTACTGCTGGCAATTCTTCGGAGGGACAGGTGCGTCAAGAGGACTTAAACGAAAACTGTTATGAAGTTATCGTGGCGATTATGATTAGATCAGAATAGCCGAACGCCTATAGAAAACTAGTAGCTTGGTTAAACGAATTATGCATTTGTGTGCGTGTGTGTTTTGCTTGGGAATTTTAGGTAGCGCTTGGTTTATTCACAGCGCGATTACGCAGAAAATACAAGCGCTTGTAGCCAGGTCATCAGACAGTGGTTGCCGCGTGTATACAATGTATATGTATTTACCTTCTGTGTGTGTGTATATATATGTTGGCATTTTTTGTCCCCGGCGTACATAAAAATTTCATGCCACCACTACGCAATTATGTAAATAGCCTGCGCCATAACATCTGGTGTAGGCTACATATATACTTGCGTGCTAGTGAAGTTATGTATATTGGGTATATATATCGTCATGTAAATTGTGTATGTGTTATTAGTGTGCGTATTAGTCCATAGTAGCATATGTTACGGACATCCTGTGGACTTGGACATTTTTGTGATAACGTTTCATGTATATTGTGCTTAGTCGTTTATGTGTTCATTACTGGCTTTGTTGTATGTGCACTGTTTCCCATTGCTGGTTACGTACTACGAAGAAATAAAATTTTTCTAAACACACAAGAACCGAAGCATACGAATGCGTTTTACCGACGATGCAAAAAACAGTTGGGAAGCATTACTCTTGCTATGGACGCTTCATTGAAATATTTGCGGTTGGCGAAATAAAGACTATCCGTTGGAAAACGCTACAGGTCAATAGGGGGAATTGCACATTTAGGGAAAATACCGACTTCGAGAAAATTAAATTCCTAACCCGAGTTTCATCGCATACAGGCCTTTATCGTCCTTACGTTAGGCAGTTCTAGAGGCTGACGAATGCCGGAAAGAACAGGAAAGATGCCATACAGATTCAGCCTGGAAACAGCATTCCGGCGACGGTCGCTGCTTCTAATTAAAATTAAGCACGCGTTAGGAGGAAGCATTGCGCAGCCGGAAGGAAAATAAATAAATAAATAAATAAATAAATAAATAAATAAATAAATAAAGAAAGAAAGAAAGAAAGAAAGAAAGAAAGAAAGAAAGAAAGAAAGAAAGAAAGAAAGAAAGAAAGAAAGAAAGAAAGAAAGAAAGAAAGAAAGAAAGAAAGAAAGAAAGAAAGAAAGAAAGAAAGAAAGAAAGAAAGAAAGAAAGAAAGAAAGAAAGAAAGAAAGAAAGAAAGAAAGAAAGAAAGAAAGAAAGAAAGAAAGAAAGAAAGAAAGAAAGAAAGATAGGTAGATAGGTAGATAGGTAGATAGATAGATAGATAGATAGATAGATAGATAGATAGATAGATAGATAGATAGATAGATAGATAGATAGATAGATAGAAATGAACAAATAAAAGCAAAGCATTAGGTCAGGCACGCCCTCCCCAAGCTTCACATGCCCCGTTTGCCTCGTAGAGAAAGACCTTCTAAACTTTTTATTTATATTTTTTTATGGATACGTGTGTATATGTCCCCTTTCCCTCTACTTCTTACGCTGTGAAACACCAGCAGTGATTATACCGAGTAGCGGCACGTAAATGAACCTTGTAGTCGCTCTTGATAAACTTACAGCTTGCGTCATCAGAATATAGGAGCACTCGATCGCTAGTCTTTGTTTTTTTTCCCCGGCTGAATCAGGCACCAATGCAGCTGTCGTTGTTGTCACTTGGATGCGTGATTTCTCGCAGAGCCCAACCATAGAACTCGCCGCCTCTTCGACATAATACGCCCGGAACAGGGCTCGCAATTAAACAGCGGAGTGTCACGCTGTTTGCTTTTCTTTCGTTTGCTTTACTGATCTTAGTTTAGCGGTCCGGTACACTGCCTGGTTAACGGTATCGAAGGTAAGATTAGCGAATGTTTCGACATTCGCTGAAGTCGTGACCGGCGATATTCACCCCAAAAGCCGAAGGCAACCGCTTCGGTGTGTTCTATCGAAATGATAAGTCTAAAAAAAAAAAAAGGGAACAAGGTGACGTGCACTCACTTGTCCACACGGCCACGTTTGGATAAACGCCCCGCAGCCATGCGTCGTGCAGGTAGCAGGAACCTACGTGGAAGGGAGGGGCTCTGACTCGTCAATAAATCCAGGGGCTGCTGCTTTCGCCGCACCTCTCGCACGGTAAACACGACACAACGTGGTTTTGCAGCCAGGTTCCCGGCCACGACGACGTGATTTTTCGGCCAGTAGACCCTGCCGCTCCCGCACACTGGCAGCGGCAGGTTTGGCCGTGCGGTCGAAGCTATCTACGTGACGTGCAACGAAAGCACGCGTCTCGTCTCGCCTGCGTACAGCAGGCCGTATTGCAGCAGCCACCACAACCATACAACCACCGCGTAAATGACGCGCAAGTGAGTAGCAGCCGTCGCAATCCCGGAGCTCGCGAAAGCTCGTTGTCCAGAGAGAAACCGCAAACAGAGAGCTCTCGCGCCTAACAGGCGCGAGTATTTTCGAGCGCGCAAGCACAAAGAAAATAACAATGAAGGCCAAGTGTAGGCAGGCCTGCTTAGGAGATAGTGGGGTGGAGGGGGGGGGGGGGGGGGTGCCTTGATGCAAGCATCTGGAACTTAAATTGGCCCTACTGTCGGGCGGACGCTGGCGAAAGGAGGCAAAACATCCGGCGAGCCTGATTCGTCGGAGCCTCCGTCGAGGGCATCAGTCTAAGCTTTCGCTCCACTTGTTTTAGCGTGTCGCAGCAATTGGCGAAAGATTTCTTAGCCCCCCAAAGGGAGCGGACGTGATTGGCGAGACAACCGTGTGTGCTTTGGTGTAGTCCACGCACATGCCAGTTGTCGTCGGTGAGCGGTTCACAGTCACACATGTGGCCACCTTGTGGGTCCTATGAGGCAGTATTTTTTTTTCTGCTTTATGAAAGTTTACTAGCGCTATTTTTTTCGAACAGGGGCAAGGAACCACATTACATGACGAGCTCGGCGTCCACGTTGGAAAATTTAGCACTGGTTAACTTTCATAAAGAGGAAAATATGTATCACAAACTAGCCACGCAGCGTGCTTTATTAAAAACAGCAACTTGATGTTTTTTGTTTGTTTTATCGCATGCCCCTTTCACTGCTCTGGTGTTTGTCAGGACCCCTTCCACTGTTAGCCAATTTTTTTATTTCGTGCTAGTGAACAACATTAATAATACGTAACTTAATTCCCTACTACAATCAGTAATATGATCAGCTGACTGCTACGAATGTCTCACGCACTTGAGCCCCTGCTCATTTTTTATTTGATGGGGTCATTGGTCCTCCGTTTATTCAACAAAGAATAAAGGAAGGTATGGTACTATGATATTGCATATAATTAGAAATTATTAATCTGGTTTACCCAACGCGCGCCCATATCTTCTTGTCTGGTTATTTTTTCAGATCCTCGTTCAAAAATGCATATAATCTACGGCTCACATTCTAACTTTTACGCTTTTCCATTGCTTCAAGAAAAATAAAATAAGAATTACGTGTTTGCTGCCACATGTCTACGTCGTAGAATTTTATATAGGTGTAGGAAATGAACTTACCGCAGCAAAATTTATTACGGCGTATATGCATATGGCGCAAATCCTCTAAATTAGAAAACACGCTCAATATACCACTGAACTCTTAAAAAATATAGCAACAATGTAAAACAAAGCGAGCGGCAGTGCTCAGGTAGTGGTCACATGTGTACGTACGCATCAAGATGTGTGTAGAGAAAAATAAATAACCAGCAATAACCATATAAGTGAAACGTGGGTGTCTACCCAACGCTTTTTGGAAACGCTTGGTATTAGAATGGCTATACTAGGAGTATCAGTTATTCCCTTTTACCTGAAAGCATCAGTGTGATGAGCCTCAGCTGCCTACATGAAGTGCACAACAGCAGAATCAATGAAAACAAAGATCCAAGGCTGTGGCATACCTGAATTTCAACGCGACCCACTGTGAAGGCGTTGCTGCAATTCTTAGGCAAAACGGACTGAACGATGCGTTGGGACAATTAAATAGGCCCTTTTGATGAAACAAAGTGGTAATCTATCATGGTATCCTTCGTCATCCTGTTCCCATGACTGCCATGTTTTCTTTCACGGACACTGTGCTTGGAACGTGGCGCCACTGTCGGACATTGTCTGTAGCACCGCAGGAGCATGCGCATCTTGAGAACTAATAAAGAACGCCAGTTCTGAGACAATCAAGGTGCTCTGCATCTGTTATCACTCTATTATATTCGCTATATTTTTTTCTTGAAACTTTCTCATGGCGTGAGGTACATGGGCGGTACAGCGACGATATCACTTTAAATTCAGGCAGCAAAAGACAACGTCGAAATACCCAAAGACGGCATTTTCTCTGGCAAATTCTGCAGTTTCCTTCCGTTAAAACATTTCACTCAGCCCCTATGACCCTTGGACGCAAAATAGTGTTTAGAAGGCTTTCGAAGCCTTTATTAAATTTCGCTTAGCCCCAATAACCTTTCTAGCTTCAAAATCTACTTTGCGCAGAGGTAATTGAGGAAAGCTTCATTGAAATTTCGCAAGTTCTCACTTAGACAGCAGAATTCGATTTGTGTGTATCAAACTTTCGTTAAAAATTTATTCTGAATTTTTGTGCACTGCTTGAAGCTGTTCTTATGTTAGTATTTGTTATCTGCATCAACTTTTTCTTCAGCCGCGCGCGCGATTGCATTTAAAAAGGAAGCCTTCATCCAACGCCAAAACACTTGCACTCATTGCAAAAAATAAAATAAAATAAATAAATAAAGACGACACTGACGAGCGAGAACGAAGCTGGACCCTGGAAGCGAACCCAAAGGCGGGAGGTCAACTCGCGTCAAGCGGATTATACAGAAGCCCGACCTTCGTCCTTGAATCCGATCCGGCTTTATTGGACAAAGAGGGCCCAGTCAGGAGACGTCTGTGGGTGTTGTTTTTTCGCGTCTTCTGAGTGCGACTCAACGCGCTCTCTAGGTCTCCTTCTTCATCTCGTGTGTGCGCTGCCGCCTTGCCACGCGCATAAAGCGTCCAGCATTCAACAGGATCTATTGTGGGGCTTTTCAGACGTGCATGGAATTTCGTTCGCATGGCGTGTTCCTGGAGAAAACTTCGAAAGCAATAGAAAAACGCGGCATCGGAAGTTCAACGGAAATAGAAGTTGTCCGCACCATCAAATGGGCTTAACGAAGGATTATGCTTTATTGCGATAGGAAGCTCAGCGTAGCATCATTACGGGGTATCACGGTAACTTATGTTTTTCCGACTATACTTCTTTGAAATGTTAGGATGTGTTCGTTTTTTGATTATCAGAGCTGCATTTGACCTTTGACTACATGTGCGACGAGTGTTTGCAATATGTTGAGTTGTACTGTGGGTATCAACGTGCATTCATACCGTCAATAGACATCACTGCTATCGCACGATGGTGAGGATACGCTCACGACGATAATGCTGATGGTGACAATGATGACGATACCGATTATAAAAATATTCATGATGTGAAGAATATAATGGTAATGGGATATTTTAGACGGGCTGCAGACAAGCATATCCATCTAGCCTGGGCAGGTTGCTCGCCTTTTATCTACATTTTGAGGACAAGAATATGGGATACACTTTTTTTTAATACAAGGCCTACCCACCACACAATAAAAAAGAAGGAAACGACGTTCTAGACAGGAATGTAGCCTTAATTATTGTGGCTCTTTGGATTCTATCGTCGCATATCTTTGCTGTAAAATATATTGAATAAGAAGTTAAAAACTTAAAAACGCAAAGTTGCAGGCCTCTAGAAAAAAAAAACAGGCATTGCCGTTCTTTACAGTAAACCTCAGGCAACTCGTGAAGGGGTAATACGATTTCCTAAACCTCAACATTCAAAAAGTGGGCGCAGCCGCACTTCTATTCCGTTTGTAAGCAGCGCACGCTTCGGCGTCCCTCTGTACGCATCCATGCATTTCCTGACGTGGTTCACCCCGAGACCAATATGCCTTCCTTCCAAGCTCGTGCATCATTGGCAAAAGCCAGACTCTGTGCCGACATAACACGCCGAGATCCCATTGAATTATGCAACAACTGCGTCTCTCCCGTTATAGGCCTGCGTTTCTTCTGAGCTGAGCTTCCACGAAGCTTTTATTTTGTTCTTGCTTACGTTGCTGCGTTTGCTCCCCAGGGCGCTCAGTCCCTCAATTTCGTTGCGGTCCAAGCTCCTCTACTGCGTCGTACAAAAGTCCAGTTGCTATTCGAGTGCTCTCGTAAGAGACGGCTGGCATCCTACAATGATTCGGTGGGCATGCAGTTTGATGGAAAACCGTGCTTACGTATAGGAACCTCTATGTGAGCGTGCCAGTGACAAGGAGCACAGTCATAATGCGAGTGTTTAAAAGCGCGAGTGTCTTGCCGGTCAAAGAAATTTGTGACTTTGCACTTGCTTTTACGGCATCAACTTACAGCATCGATTGGAAAAGAAAGAGAAGATATTCGCTCTAGGAACAGTCAGAGTACACCGGACCATCACTTATCCTTCATGAATTGACAATGACACTTCGGGTTAATAATAGTTAATACTGGCTTTTGGTTAATTAAAGAGCGCAGCCTGAATGCTCTCGTTAGATAAGTATAGTTCGACGTTGCCGCAATGATAGCAGTCAGCTGTCGTAGAAAATATCGAATTAAGCTTTCATCACTAAGAGTTAACAAAGCAAAAGCTTAGGTCAAGAGACACGACGCATACGCACATTGATTATCTTCATTCAGCGCCATTTGCGCTGTGGTACAAGTTCCTGTTCGACTGTGCCCATAGCACTGCATTCAAGCAGTCTCGTCACACAGCACCACAAAAATATCCCGCACCTCTCTTTTTCTCCTGCGTGAACATTTGCCTAGCAATGAAAGGTGTCCAATCAAGCACTTTCAGCAAGTAGTGAAAAGTGCAAATGGATCTAGACAATGCAAAATACGAGGGCACGCGCGCACTCGCACCCCCCCCCCCACACACACACACACGCACGCACGCACGCACGCACGCACACGCACACACACACGCACACGCACACGCACACACACACCCCCCTCTCTCTCAGGGAGAGCTGCCTCTAGTGTCTTTTCTGTGTCTTCGTTTTTCGCGCTGTTCTCAGTTTAAACTGGAATAACCATATTGCCCGAGATTTCATCTTGTTTCACCACTAATACAAACTTTTTGCTGCAGCAAAAGAAGGGGTGCTGGGCTTAAAGACTGTTATGAAGTGGGTTAGACATGTTTTTGGCGTCACGTTTCATTTTCTCGCTCCTTCGTCGCTTTGCGCAATTGGATGAATACATCTGATACTAGTTAAGTGACTTCGTCTAGCCTGAATTAACGCTCCATGTGACGATCATTTATGAAGCGGTGTGATATAATGCGCCATGATAGTGTCATGGTGAAATTTGCATAACCGTGCTCTCTATTAATCTATGTTCTTATCTTTCTACCACTCCTTCCCTCGTTCTTCCCAGCAGCTTAGCAAACCGTATTGTCGTCTCCACTTCGCTCGCTTGTCGTAATCCGTTCTGTCGTTAACCCCGTCTTGAATGGCACACATAATCGCATGAACAAGCGATCTCCCTTCATCTGAGTGTTAAGTAGGCACAACTCTCTCATCTCAAGATTACAGAGTGTGAGTCGCCATCACCAAGCCCGCATACGAGGTATTAGAGATAAATAAATAGAGAAAATAAGTAAACCCCTGAAGTGAACTATTGCTATGGGCTATCAGCAGCAAAGAAAGTATGGCTTCTCTAGCGCGCACGTATATAGACGTCCCAAGCAGTGCCAGGTGAAGACGAATTAGAAGAAAATAACAGAGTGACCTAACGGAAAGAGGGCAGATGGCTCGGGAAGGAATCGTTCTACCTTTTCCCCGCAGGGTTGCTATTGGACAACCGTGGCAATCAGTTCTCGCACTCTTCTCAGCCATTAATCGAATGCCCCGCGGTTACTGGGTAATGCTATTTCCCCCCTGCCTTCCATTGCTTATGTGCTGCTGGCAGACTACTGTTTTTTTCCTGCTGTCGAGTATGCGCGAATGCTTTCCTTAGATTATTCTCCGATTGCATCGCTCCTTGGCTCTAGTAAACGAACAAAAATATTACCAAGCTAACTGGCAGCGTACTTCATCAATGTTATGTAACTGCACTCATTATGTGAGTCACCTGTGTTATCTCAACTCCGTAATGTACTGCACCTGCACGAAGCACATAACACATGCCGGGTGCATCTTCGTACTTCCCCCAGCGCTAAGCGGAAGCATCGAATTGCTGATGCCGTGTATTAGTTCTGTGTGGTAGCGCCCTAGGCAACAGGTTTATTTTTCTAGGGTTTTTGTTCGCGCATATTTTTCTTCGGATCTCGAGATCACTAAGAATACACCCGAGCAACTGAACTTCCCCCATACCGCCGCGTGAATAAATTATTTGGATCTACAAGTGCCTAATCGAGTTGTTTCTTATTATTGGTTTTCGATATAGTCAATATATTATGTAAGAGATGCTGCGCCATCTAAACTGGGGCAAGAAAGAATGGCTGCATAGTGCATTTCAAATGGAGCTAAGGAAACAAGAACACCTTATGCTTTGAGCAACGAGACTTGAGAGAGGTGCAATTGTATAGCGCCAATAAAGTGTCTCAAAAGCAATAAAAAAGAAAAGGTTTCACTGGTTATACATTTAAAAACATGCGTGGTATCTGCCTGTTTCACTCATATTTTCTCTTTCTCTGGTTGTGGGTGGTCCGCCTTGGTGGTTGCTGGTCTCCTGTGCTGCCCCGAAGGTTCCGGGCTCATTCCCGGCCACGGGGGCAGCGTTCTGATGGACGTGAAGTGCCAGAGCCATGACTGTGCAATGTCAGTGCAGGTTATAAAACAACACATGTTCTAAATTTCCGAAGCTCTTGAACTACGGCGTGGCTCATAACCATATCGTGGTTCTGGCCAGTAAAAGTGCAGATAATTTTATCATTGCGTTCAATGCGCCTAAATGGAGGTGTTTATTCCTTTATTCATTCCCCCCTCTCAACCACACACTACGGAAAGACCGGAACCGAGGATGACTGCGGTACAATTACTCCAGTGCTGTTCCTTAATGCTGAGCTAGAGTACGCTCTAGTTGAACTAACAGTGTACGGGACTAAAAGAGGAAAATTGTTGGGATGTTGGTCCAGCACTCATCATGTTCCTACCGTTGTGGTCTGGATTAATGACTGTTCTAGGCTCCTTGGTATAGGTATAGCATTTAAGGCGTTAGATCTCGACATGCTTGGTTAACGATCCTACGATCACTAAACTTCCCACTGGGGTGAAAAAGGATCGGGTCCCTCCCCTTATTGCTTCTAATGATTTAGACACTACTGCAGCGACGCACACACACACACACGCGCGCACACACACGCGCGCGCAAACACACACACACACACACACACACACACACACACACACACACACACACGCACACGCACACGCACGCACACACACACACACGCACACACGCACACACACGCGCGCGCGCGCAAATGTCTGAGGCCCGTGTGTTGTGCGATGTGAGCGCACGTTGAAGAACACCAGATGGTCGAAATTCCCGGAGCCCTCCACTACGGCGTCTCTCATAATCATATCGTGGTGTTGGGTCGTAAAACCCCAGATATTATTATTTGATAAAATAGAGGAGGCGTTGGTGACGTGCACGACACGGAAATTTTGCTGAAATGTTCACAGCAGCATTTTCTTTTTGTATAACGTGTTATAGAGGCGAAGAACCTTAGGGTCTACGCTTGTCCGTTGTTGTGCGTTGTCCATGCCCAAGGCACAGCACATGCCAGGTACTAACTATACGCCACGGCGACGAAGATGACACTGATGACGATGAAGAATCAGCGCGTTCCAGAACACACTCTGCCATGGATGAAAAAATTGTGAAAGCGCTCTCTCCCGTGAAAGGCAAAGCGGCAACACCGACAACAAGCTGCTACTCCGGAGGCGAGAGCGCGGCATGCAGCGGTTCAACGTCTACGCAGACAGCAAGCTCCCTCGGAAGCGAGAGCTCGGGAAGCAGCGGCAAAACGGCAACGCTGACAACAAGCTGCTACTCCGGCGTTGAGGACGCGGGAAGCGGCGGCTCAACGGCAAAAACACATCATATATACTGTACACACGCGTTGTCACTAATTGACATGCGTGAGTGGGCAGTGTCTTGGGTAATTTACGGTAAGAACGATCCCCAGTACTTCGTTCACTCGTCATGATCCACTTCGTGGAGATGCGTGGATTTTGTTAAAGTGCGTAGCACTCTAGAGACTCCGTTTCTCGTCCATCCACTGTCGCATGTCGTATGGCCATGCAGTGGTCAATAGAAGACCCAGGCAACGCTAACAATGCCCAAACCAGTGCAGATTAAAGAAGGTCGAAAATAACGAAGTACAGAAATAACCAAAAATTAATCGCGATGATTTACATAAAATTAAAAAAAAAACGCCACTGATTCACTCAGCTGATTCAGTGGCGCGCAAAATAGGCCGCCACCGCCTTGGCAGCGTTCGATCAGTGTGGCGGTGGCAAGCGCGCCATTGCCGACGGAATCGTGCGTTTACCCGCACTACACACTTCGTCAGGTATCACGGTAGTAACGCTGCATTACA
This sequence comes from Rhipicephalus appendiculatus, assembly GCA_030522465.1. NCBI lineage: Eukaryota > Metazoa > Arthropoda > Arachnida > Ixodida > Ixodidae > Rhipicephalus > Rhipicephalus appendiculatus. Next base: position 25,840 of record JALIZH010026465.1, read on the forward strand.
ATGAAAGAACTTCACCTAGACCCGACAGTAGCGTAGGTTTTAGCGCGGGATTTAGAGCTACACCAAGACTTAGTATTAATAATTATGAGAAATGCGGTAGTGGAGGGCTCCGAAAATTTCGACCACCTGGGGTTCTTTAACATATACCTAAGTACACCGGCCTCAAACGTTTTCGCCTTCATCGAAAACGCAGCCGCCACGGACGGAACTCCAACCAGCGACCTTCGGGTCAGCAGTCGAACAGCATAACCTCTAGACCACCATGACGGGAACCAAGTACTACTATACGTTAGCACTTAATTAACCACAGTATTCGCACTGGATTAGAGCAAAATTAGCGCTACATTAAGAGCTGCAATCAGAGTTTCTTTCACAAACCTCTATGGTGGTTCGGGACCCCTTTAAAATGTGACCGACGTTGCGAACCCGGCGTGGGGCCTGGAACATAGGGGTGCGGTCCTGTTCAACAGAAAAATAAAGGCTTCATTGTAGGCAACAGACACGGCCCTCAGAAAAAGGAAAGCGTGCGTCTGCACGTCTTTTTTATTCGAACACTAATCCCAATTGCCGTGCCTTGTGCCCCCCGCCTTCCTTCGCTTCCGAGCGCTGTACCGTATAACAAACGAGGCAGACATAGTTTTCAACAGGACGCATGCATCACCATGAGCCTGACTACGCCCACTGCAGGACATAGGCATCTCTAATGCTGCTCTCATTAAACCAGTCCTGTGCGTACTACGGCCACGTTATTTTCATTTACTTCATTCTACCATACTGCTAGCCCCATTTGGCTGATTACAGGGGTTTAAAAAGAAGAAAACACATATACACACTCAATAACTAAGGCGCAAACAGTATGTAAATAACATGCAATGACACTTTACTCGGAAGCACAACATGCATAATAAAACCTGTACAACATCCCGGAACATTGTGCCATTGCTGTTTTTCAAGAAAAAAAAACTACACATACAGAAGAAACAAAACAGTTGGAACACAGCGTTCGACTCACTGATCACCCGGCGAAAGAAGCTACTTAAAGCATTCGCTGTGCGATCTGGGAGTAGCAATGCAATGCCGGTGCCTGGATGTTTTCTCAGTTTTTATTGCTATGTGTTTTTAGTTGCCAATGTTTACTTGTTCATTAATTGTTACATCTGCATGCTAGTTAATCTAATCTATTCACCGAACTTTCTGGCTTCCCTGGCGCGCTGTCCTTGCATTATAAGCCAGTTTCTTACAAGTGATCTGATATCTTGCCTTCCAGCTGTATGCCCTGTCTATGCCAGTTTTTGTAGCGTTAGCTACACTGGCCTAGCCAAACCCGTTTCGCGCGGCACATCAAGAGCCGTCCTGCGCATGCGCGAGGACCAGTGATGTCACACAGCTGGCGCACCGGAGCCGGCATCTCCCGCGCACTCCGCCGCCGCCGCGCGCGACTCACCGCCGCCGGTCTGCGCATTCCAGAGGAGTGACGTCGTAGCCGTGGTAGATGCACTGTCGCCGACGCGCGCGCGCTGCTATTCGCCTTCGATGTGCAGTCGCCGTCTGACACTGCGCTGGAGCCGCTGCGCTTCTGACTGGCGTTTGCCAGTGTGGTGTAACCATGGAGAAGGAGAGCGCAAATGCTGCTCAACGGCGCAGAAGAGCGGAGAAGCGTGACTCATCGGATCCCGAAGTAGTTGCCTGGCAATTAGCGGTTAAGGGTAGGAAGAATGAACAGAATGCTGTGTTGGGGCCATAGAGACGGCAGCGCGTTACTTCACTGATCACCAAGCCGTCTTTGTGGCAATAGGGAAGCAACCTGACGTTGAGCAAAAATATACATGTGCCACATAATACGTATACCGTGTTTGTGTGTCATTGGAGCAGCAGTAAGCATGATAATCAAGCTAATCCTAGACAATCTAGACAATCAGGAAAGCTAAGAATAATCAGCTGAACCTCTGCTAACGCTACGTGTATCCTGGCATAGCCGAGCAAAGCCACTGCATTATTTTTTTCTTCTTGATTTCGACTAAGATGTCCTTAACACCCGTTTGTTCCCTGACAAACTCTGCTGTCTTTTTGTCCCATAAAGGTACACCCATCATTTTTCTTTCCAAGGCTCGCTGCGTCGTCCTCAGTTTATGTTGAACCCTTTTCGTAAGCTTCTGGGTTTCTGCCCAGTAGGTAAGCACCACTAAGATGCAGCTGTTTTATACTTGTCTCTTTGAGGGATGTGTGGTAACTGCCATTTATGATCTTGAAACAGCTGCCAAACGCGCTTCAGCGCATTCTAATGCTTCCACTTACTTCATTGCCATGTAACGTCAGTGGATCTGGAAAGAGTGAAATTAGCAGGGTTTCCTTTCTATCATCAGTGATGTGTGCTCGCATGTGTGGGCAGGCTTTGTCGTTTCGTGGGACAGATATTTCAGCTGCAGTGAAACATTTAGTTAAGCTTAATGGTGATAGAATTACCAAGCAGAAGCTTCACACCACCAGCCAGGGAAAAACAGCCCCATGGTGTTTTGCGTTGTTAAAAGAATTGGGCCCTTTATCACAGATATCTGAAGCGCTGAAGGTATTGAAGCATGGTTTTGCCTTTTCCCTCATAGTCAATCGCGCAGTGAACCGAGCGAGCAGCCAACACATCTGTGAGAGTTGTGAAGACAGGGCTATGTGTAAACCTATTTGCTTTTATTGTCCTTACCATTAAATATGTGCTGCGTGTATCACACTGATTCGCGATGTAATTGAAAACTGTGCACTTCGCTGGATATATAGAAAAATGCGCTTATAAGAGGCAGATCGATCAAATGCCACGCCGAAACTTGGGTCGACACCGCGTGTAGAAGCTCTAAAATTTATTAGCATTAAGACAGAAAGATAGAAACAACTTCACATATCCTATTTTAAGGGGAAGGGGGGCTGCGAGAAGGCGAGGTATCATACTCGTGGTAGGCCTCCGCTACCACCTTAGCCCACTTCAGGATAGGCTCCTCAAGTGCGGGGTTGTAGCGGCGCATGACAGCCTCCCAAAGCTCTGGACTACCTAAATATATATCAATGCTTGGAATTACAAATGCACTCAAAAAAAAAAAAAAAGCTACCTAATCTGCCATTTCCACGAGGCACGTGCAGCGCGTTACCGCTAAACTAACAACTAAAACCTTGTCCCCGTCGGAGTTTTTGGGTACATAACATAGCCTCCGCTAAAACCGTGCTATCACGTAGCAGAGAAAGCATATGTTCGCTACATTTCGTACTGCCGAATGCAAGCGCCACTACCACGCGACTGTGTATTATCTCGATGTTCCAAAGAGAGGCTGGCGCCCCGGACGTTGTAATCTAATGATGTAAATCTAGAGAAAAGCGAGAGCTCGGCTTAAAAGCTAAGCCTTTCGTTTTTCTTTATTCTTCTTCGCAACTGGAAGTGGAGAGAGACATTGTATAAAAACGTTCAGGGGATTAAAATATTTACTTCTCTAAGGAAAAAAAAATATGCCAGAAAACTCAAAATATGGCCTGCTTAAAAAGCCTTCGTTAATTAGGACGGTAGTATTTTTCTTGGCGTCAACAAAACATAGTCGCAGTGAAGTTTGGGAAGAAGAAAAGTTCAAACATTAATTGCGACTGCAGTGAACAATCTGTTTATCTGAGATAAAAGAAGAACGTTTTCAAATGATGCTTTTTCTTACGTTTGCGTTATTTGTGGGGTACGTGCATCGCACACAGTCGTTTTATGAAGCTTATTTTGTCTGCGTACGCGGCTTCGCTTTTAAGTACACCACGCTGCAAACAAAGCATTTTAACACGGTGGAGTTTAGCTTACTAATAGTTGGATGGATGGATAAACTTTATTGAGGAGGTTTACAAACGGAAAAATCGAATTACCTTGCTCAAAGATTTCAGCTGTTGGAAATACTAAGAACTGAAACGATAAAACATTCAAGCCGTAAGCTTCGAACAATCCCGAAATAAATGACATCTGTTCAGGCTTAAAGTTATAGCAAACTGTCTGCCACATGCTCCATAGTTGTTTCGACTGCATAATGGGCGCCTCATTTGCGTTGCAACTTGATCTCGCGTCTGCGTGCGTAGATCTAAGTCATTTTTGTCCTCGAGTAATTTTATATAGTCTTATACTACGCTTGGCACCGGTGCTGCGTGAGCAGCTTTTTCTTTTTCTGAAGAAATTTATGCCTCAATAGACAAGTCTCTTGTTTCGCTCCTGTGCGCACCTGTAATTAAATGTTGTTCAAACGATGCTGTCTTTGCGGTACTCTTCCAGGCTTTGATGACCGAGCTGAGTCTGCAGCTGGGTTCCGGTGTCTATCACCAGCAGCCATAAAGTTTCCTATAAATACTCTACAGGGAACTCTGGCGCTAGTGTCTATGGGAGCTGCAACGCACGGCGCTTCAGCCAGCATGGGAATTATGGGTAGTACACAAATTTGCCTATACTTGCCTAGTCCTCGTTCTTTTGGCTCCGTGCGACCTGAATCCGCTTTGACGCAATACGAAGTTTAGCAAAGGTTCAGCAGTTACGCTTCACCACCTTGACCTTTTTAGGCTCACGAATTCAAATCGGCTCGCGAAGTTCACAACGGTCCATTCTTTTATCCGAAACAGAACCAAAACACATCAATAAACAAAGCCACAAGTGCGTTCGAAGCCGCAAGCGTGAAGACTAGGCAAATTTGTGTACTATCCATCATTCCCATGATGGCTGAACGATTGCAGCGCCAGAGTCCCCTCTAGTTAATTTTAGGAAACTCTATGCCAGCAGCCAGCTGACGATATCGATTGTTCTGGTGTACATCACGGAGAAATCGTATATGTTGTTAGTGTACATAACCTTCCGTGCCGTCGAAGCTCCAAGAAGAATAACCTTTCGTGTAGTGCGGTTCTTTGTGCTCGTATCGTGATTGAGATCACTGCAGTACATCCGTATCGTCCGCATGGCTGCTATACACTTGGCTTCCGGGTTGGGTCGGCCTCATTACTTCGGCAAAATATTCGTGTTCCATCGGCTTGTCTATTCAGTTGCAGGCGCTTGCGCACGTAAATGTACCTGAAATAGCACCGGCACAACTCGTTAGCTTTGCATTCTGCCTCTGCTTCGACAGCCGGCTTTGTACGCAGCGCCTCATCTTGCTTCCGCCTGATCTGAAATCCGAATATCCGGTGTACATATATACACAGGCTGGGAAATAAGAGGAGTGTATGGCATATCTTTGTGTATGGCCATCACTTCATTTTTACATCATCTCCCTATGCTGGCCGCGGCGCTCGTCTTGATGTGCGTCTTGCGCAAGTGCTGCACGTCCATTTCGGTAACGTGTGCCCATTACAGCCTGGGTTGTTTCTCTTCAGGCCGCAGCTGATTTCGTTCGCTCAAACCACGGTTAAGAGCGGACGAAATCAGCTGTATATATATATATATATATATATATATATATATATATAAAGCTACCGTTCATAATACGCGCTACTGTAACTAATTATTTTCTAGTAATACCGCAGCATGCCCAGACTACCGCGCCGTTTTTTTCACCATACTTCCAGACATACAAAATTACGCTAGGTTGACGACAGCCGCTGCTCTGAGAGAATATCAACTTCGTGTGAGCGCACAACTGCATAGGTGCATCAATTCACTCCCTTGAACTAAACTAATCGCGTGGCAGTCAATTACTTTAACCTGCAAGGATTTCAAACAATCATTAATCTTTGTTATGTTACATCGAAAAAGCATGACAAGTGCTCGGCGTGTAACAGTTGCTGCTAAGCGCTTTGCGAGTGTTTCATACATCCCCCCTCCCCCCCTCGCTTGACAAACGACAACCTCGAACCAAACGTGTTCTCCGATCAGTTTTATGCTCTCGGCTCTTAGCTCGGCGCGAAGGTTCTCAGCGCTTCGTCATTACCACCATACGAGGACTCGCAGTGAATGAAGAATAATGAAGGCTCTTTGGGCTGTCTATGCCGCACGCTGCAGTGCATTAATTTCGAAGCGACAAATTGACTCCGTGGTTCGCAGTGCTGCCGTCTCTCGCATGCCTGGAAAACTCTCGCGCCATTGCAGTCGAATGCGACGAAGTTGCGTAGATTGTTGCGAATGAGAACTTCGGTGCACTGTTTGAGCAATCACTGCGCGAGTCATTTATCCTAAGGTACTTTCGCGCAAGCAGGTGGTGTTGTGTTATACACGTCGGCGCTGTTTTTTTGTTTTTTTTCTCATTATCGCACTGCGGCATTCAGGCCGTGCAGGGAACTGGCGTCGCATAAAGCTGGCCACTCGCAAATCGGTGTATGCCCAGTCACGCCGCTAGCGCGCGCATTAGTTAAGTGATACCTGCGCATATATCACACGGGCCGATTCCAATAATTCCTAAAGTTTGTTTTCCGACTGAATGCGCGCGCTCGTTTTGCACGAAATGCTTACCTTTTGTCCTGCGAGAGAATACGAGAGCGGTGTTTGTCGTAACAGTGCTGTGTATCGGTGCTGCATATTGGTGCATGGAATGCGCCTGCATGCCTCCTATCTAATTTCCATATGAACGTTAGCTCGCAAGCATATATATATATAGAATGTAATATTGTTCATGATGTCTATAGTCTCAATGGAGTTTGCACACTCTATTAGGAGTGAACAAACAACGTACATTTGACAGTTCTTTTATTTCGAATACGCATGATATTCGTGAAAAGGCAGGACAGAGGGAGGATTGGGGTGAGGAGGACGATTTTTGGGCGCTCTGAAATGCGTGGAAGTTGGAAAATGTAATCCTTTTATAGTCAAACAGTTTGTTCTTATCAATAAAAACGTCGCTATACTCGAACCGAGAAAAACTCTCGCTACATTACTAGAATTTCATTTCATTACTGAAATGTAACGAAATTCCATAACCATTACCCAAATGTTGTTCAGGCTTTGTTGGCGGAAGTCATTATTATATATTCGGATGGTCATTCGAGCGCACTCCAACGACATTGTAAAGGTTATCTAAACGAGCGAGTGAGCACTACCGCTACACTAAGCATGACTGAATGGTAAGAAAACAGGAAAGTGGTACATTAAAATGGCATAGTTTCTTGCTGCGAAAACTACGGTCCATAAGTTAAATCCCTCGTGGCACCTCAGTTTTCCAAGGTAACAACAACAACAAAAAAAAAGAGATGTCTGCAAACAGCGCATAATGTTGCGTGTTCATTTTGCCACAAGGAAGGAAGGAACAGGTGAGAAAGCAAAGGCAGGGATTTTAACCGGTCTATAAAAAAAAAAACCGCCAGGCCTGCGCGGAACTCGCAGCACAGCCACAGCGAAAGCTGGGAGAGCGGCCTTTCTAGAGCCTTTTTTAAACATTCTTGGGGCAACTACAACAACCGCACTTGCATGGTACCCGCGACGCCATAAATCATCATAATTTTGGTGTAGTGGGGAAGCGTCTACTATGCCATTATTCGTCATTCTTCGGAAAAGCGCGCTACCCGTTACACTCTTGTAACGCATTATGTGTACTTTGTTGATGCTGTGGCTGACGACGATGAAGAATTTTGCCTGAGGCTTTTGTAATGGTTTGGAGCATTGAACGATCCACTCGTTACGCAATTCGATTTGTGTGACGCCTGGTTCTTACATTACTGTTCTAAAATGCTTAACAACACACGTTAACGTGATTCCCTACCCGACATGAAGCCTGCATAGGGTCAGTTTGCACCGCAGTTTCAAGCAGCGGCGTAGCTCAGTGGTAGAGTTAATAAAGGGAAAATAGACAACCACCCATTTGTAGCATGAAGCCACAAGGAAATCCGTACGGATTTCTCAGAAAGAAAAGCTTCTTAGTTGCCAAAAAATTCGTCCTGGTCCGGGGTTCGAACCCGGGACCAACGCCTATCCGGGGCGGTCGCTCTACCAATTGAGCTAACCAGGAAGCTAGCAATTGGCAGCGCGAGGGCGAATTCATCGACAACTCGAAGCACATGGACACAAGTATTGCAAATGAGTTCTGCGGAATCCCGCAAGGTGGCGGAAGGGTTAATAAAGGGAAAATAGACAACCACCCATTTGTAGCATGAAGCCACAAGGAAATCCGTACGGATTTCTCAGAAAGAAAAGCTTCTTAGTTGCCGAAAAATTCGTCCTGGTCCGGGGTTCGAACCCGGGACCAACGCCTATCCGGGGCGGTCGCTCTACCAATTAAGCTAACCAGGAAGCTAGCAATGAAGGAGACCGCCCCGGATAGGCGTTGGTCCCGGGTTCGAACCCCGGTCCAGGACGAATTTTTCGGCAACTAAGAAGCTTTTCTTTGTGAGAAATCCGTACGGATTTCCTTGTGGCTTCATGCTACAAATGGGTGGTTGTCTATTTTCCCTTTATTAACCCTTCCGCCACCTTGCGGGATTCCGCAGAACTCATCTGCAATACTTGTGTCCATGTGCTTCGAGTTGTCGATGAATTCGCCCTCGCGCTGCCAATTGCTAGCTTCCTGGTTAGCTCAATTGGTAGAGCGACCGCCCCGGATAGGCGTTGGTCCCGGGTTCAAACCACGGACCAGGACGGATTTTTCGGCAACTAAGAAGCTTTTCTTTCTGAGAAATCCGTACGGATTTCCTTGTGGCTTCATGCTACAAATGGGTGGTTGTCTATTTTCCCTTTATTAACCCTTCCGCCACCTTGCGGGATTCCGCAGAACTCATTTGCAATATCAGTGGTAGAGTGCTGAGCTGCCACGCAGAAGACCCGGGTTCGATTCCCATTCGGTCACTGGTGTTTTTTTATTTATTTAGTTTTTTTCTTATTTCGTGCGATATTGGTTACGGACACCGGCGGCGGCGGCGGCGGACAACTACGGCGCAGAAACGACCCTTGTTGTGATCTCATAACAGCTTTCGCTGTAAAACTGGTATGCTACCCTGCAAAGGCGTCCATTAACACGGCACCAACCCACAGCGCCCGCCTCCACGAATAGAGTAACAGTGAACAATCTACGGGGCAATACCGTCGTAAAGAACGTACAGGACTATAAGTGCTGCCTTTGTGCGGACGTATGTGTGCCTGTTTCGTTTCTCGCCTCGTCGCCATCATAACGACGGTACAGTTCGCTGAGGTGCTCCTAACCAGCGATGACAGATATTAGCTTCGTTCGGAACGTGGTAATGATGTCCGCAGAGCTGTTGCCGTGACAGGTACAATCCACTCTAGCGGCAGGATGAGGCAAGATAGGCACGTGGGAAGAACGTGACTGGCACGTGAACAGCGCAGGGTGTTTAGCGACGAAGAGCTGGTCAGTGAGACGATCGTAGACCACGTAAAGTAGGTTGGCCCAGGCGAAGTGTACATCAGCATAGCAATAGAAGGTTAGGAGGAAAAGAGTAAATATAGTTCAGAAGCGATGAGATGATTATAAAGATTGTAAAGACTCCCAACGTATGTATTTTCCTAGGCATGGAAGGGGAGGTTCAAAAGGAGACGTATTGAAGACACAGGTATAATATTGAAGCTCATAAGGTTTTCTAGGCACGGAAAACATCTAGAAGAAGCGTTTAGAGAAAGCCTTTGTGCTTTGGGGACAGTTGTTGATGACGTTTGATCGTTTAGATGTTGTTCTGTCGAGACGCTGGAGCGTCCTGCATATACTGTCGCGTAATAAATGACCCGAGCCCTAGGCCAAGACGACCATCTTTTATTCTCCAGCTCGTGCTACCCTCTTCTTTCTCTTTTCCTCCTGCTTATTCCCCCGCGCGGGCGCAATCGTCCGCAACATACTCCCCAAGGGGCCAAGGCGATCACGAGGCAGTTGAATCTCGCTGACTTGCCTCCAGAATGTATAACTTCTGAACGGGTCGTTTTATGGTGTGATTGCTGGAACTCTTCGGCCACTTCCTCAGCTGTCTTGGGTTCCACTTCGCCAGCGTACTCGCGCTTTTCTTCATCGGAGATGGCCCTGCAGATTTCAGTGAGTGCAGCCAGGGACCTTTTGATCTTTGGCGGCTCCTCGGTCATGCCAAGGGTCGCGGCCGGGCCCGTGCCATCTCCCGACTGCGCCAGGGGCAAGACTGGAGGCTCATTAGGGGGCGTAGAAGTCGCAGACGAAGCCACGTCCAACTTGGCGGCCAGCGATGACCTCGGATCAGCTGCAGCCGCCGCCACTGCTGCGGCCACCACTTTGACAGTCGCATTCACAGCCGCAGCCGCAGCCACGGGGAGGCCCTTGGCGACCACACCACGCTGCAGCATGGCCTGCATGTTCTTGCGGGCGGCTTCCAGAAGCTGGGCCTTATCCACCTTGACCACCGAGGGCTCCCTTACGCGACTGCGACTTTTCCTCTTCACGCTCCTCTTCCGGGGGCTTCTGCTCTTCTTCCTCAACCGGTCGGCACTCCGCTTGCGCTGCAGCTCCATGGCCCGGCTCCAGCTTCGTCGAGGACGGCTCCTGCTACGAGGCCTCCTCTCTCGGCTCCTCCGCCTGTCTCGGCTTCGACTTGGGCTCTTCCTGTCACGGCTTCTCCTCCTCTCTCGGCTGCGCCTCCTGTCGCGGCTGAGGGAGGAGGAGAAGCCGTGACAGGAAGAGCCCAAGTCGGGTGTTCCACACCCGTGCCTTTGAACGCGTTGACCTTGCTGAGCTTGAGTTGTCGCTGAGGGGTCTTCCTAAGGATGAAAATTCAGACTGAAGTCTCTTCCACCAAGATCTCATGTGGCATTTTCTGGGGAACCTTTTCCTTGGCTTTCTCGTCTTGGCTGCGTTTACCTTGTAAGCATCTGCCTTCTGCCTCCACCTTGGCCTGGGCTGCTTCATTCGCTGCTGTGATACTGTCTTGGCATTTGGCGTCTGCAGTAATGTAGCCTGTGGGGTCCACATTCTTTTCCGCCTTGACATGTGCACCTTTCTTGAAGAGCTACATTTAGGCTTCTGTGTTCTGGCGGTCTGTCCTTTCTTTCTTCTATTTCTTTCCCCTTGTTGCACTGGCTGTGATTTGATTCCTCCGGTCACCTGTAAGCATAGAAATGAGGACTGCCTAATAATTGACATTGTCATCTTCGGTGTGTACTCATCCTTGGTATCTGGTGAACGGTCTTCAGAATTTCCAAAGGCTTCCGAATGTTCGATCGGACTAGTCTCTTCCGCCCCAAACGCCTCAGTTGTTGCCGCTCTCTTGTCATTAACATGACGGGTATTGCACGTTGATGAGAGCTCTGAAGGCATCGAATAGGTCTCTGGAAGTTGAGGTTGTTCTTCGCTTTCTGTCTTTCGGATTGTACTTTCTGTAGTTGAAACGTTAGTTTGACTGCTTCCACTACGTTCCTGTATCTGTCGTGTGGTTGAGTCGTCTTCTTTCTGTGCGATAATATCGCTATTGCTGAAAGCATCGGCTAGATGGTTGCGCCATAGACGATGAGAGTCCTTTCGCATATACCTCTGTCCTAATCCTTTGCCTTATAGTCTCCATACGTGCCTGCCGAGCTTTTAATGTATCTTGAATCTTATATTCAGCTTTGACCTTTGCTCGAATAATCTGGCGCACATAAACATCGGCTTCTTCCATTTCTGCTTCTAAGTGATCGATGTCAACCGTATCTTCTATCTCTTTATCAATTCCTCTGAGAAGCACGAACTGGTCTGTCAAAACATGGTGAATATTCCGCAACTCACTTATTGGTGGGCGCTCCAGATGCAGTAGTCTCTCGATGCTGGCGATGGCTTGCGTAACGGCCTTGCGTACTTGACACCGCCTTTCGATCAGGGCCTCCATGATGCGGTCCAGTGTCGGAAACGTTAAATTCACTGGCCGGCGGCGTCGCGAGGCAAAGTCGGCGTCAACGCGGGATCCGTTACACAAGCTTCGCACGACGAAGTTCCGGGCATCGTCGAGATGTCATGCTCCACCATCTGGGTCACGGGTAGGGTTAGGCCTCGCACATGAGCTTCACCCAACGACGGCGTTCCAAAAGTCCTCCAGGTTACAGATGCGGTCAAGAGTTCGTAAAATCCGCTCGTTCTCACCTCTGAAGGCCCTTTCTCCCGGGTTTCGGCACCAAAATGTTGAGAAAAGGACACGCCGCCGTCCCCATGATGAAGCCCACCCGATGACCTCTTCTTTATTCGAACACTCTGATCTTAATGATGATACCACTCCTCGTCGTCTTCACAATTTGCAACATATACCATGAGTACGTCTAAGAGAACTAAGTTCAGTTTTTGTGAATTTACTTGGTTAAGTTTAGCTTACGAGTAACAAGCAGCAAGGCTGTTTAAGAACGATAAACCGCACTCTGTGTCTCATCACTGTCAAGAAAATTTGCCGCAGAGCCATAAGCAGACCAAGATGGTTTCTTCACAATTTTCCTTTTCTTGCAGGAGCGGTGAACAATCGACGGGTTAGGGCCATATAGTTATAGCATCGGCTGTTAACATTCTCGAACGAGATGTGGCCACTTAATAACGTTAGAGAATTTAAGCACAAACTAATTTTATATTTTCAAATATAATGAGATGAAATCTAGATGACTGGTATCAGTAAAGCTACTGCCTCATCTAGTCCAAATGAACAACCCCTTGAGAATGAACGAACTGTAATGACGCATTTATATGCAAGCGAGCCTACTTTTAGAAGATGTCTCGGGGCACCTACACTTTCTGAATATATTTCCGCTAAGGGCAGTTGATTGGTTATTTGAAAGAATGTACATAGATCATTACGAAATTCAATGCACGTCTTTCATCGTCATCCTAAAAGGTCATCCTAAAGGAGAGAAAAATAAACACTCACATAGATTGATTAGCATCATCATTACACACAAAGCTGCCAGCCTGTATATTTCTTTGTGTATTGCACAATAAGTAGACAGATAAAAATTATTGAATAGGGACTATCTGTTTATATTATTCAATCTAAGGGGAAGAAGAAAATTGCTTTTTGATAAGTTACCGATTGGGAAAATAACTTCAGCTTCCGGCAAATGCATGGAGCAGTTCTCATTTGTTCCTCCTCATTTGCATACCTCTCGCAATTCAGCGAAAAATAAATAAATAAAAATGCTTGACTATTGTCGATTGATTGGCTGCTGAAACAATTATACGTGTTACATGCTGTTCTTTTTTTTTTCAATTTTCCTTTGAAGTACATCGGTACATTCGTACATTCGTAGATTAGAGTGAAATCCGTTTGTCATGTTCCTTTTCTTTTCGCGCCAATTTAATTCAAAGCCTGATGTAGTTTGGCTCAGTAGTTGGATTCTCACACTTGGCACTTCGTAGTTTTGTCTTGTTGTACCACTTGACTTCTGGTCTTCTGCACCCATGGGTAATCAAGATGTAGATTAACAAGGAGACCCGTCCCAAATTTTATGGGAAGGGTCGATGGACATGCGGATAGCTACGCAGTGTTGTTAGTTTGAAGTCTTTTTTTACTATTTTCTGTTCTTAAGGAAAGAGCACGAGCTTAAGAACCGTACAAGAACTGGCATCACTGCGTTCCCGCCATCTCCATCGGATACTAATTTGACACTAAACCTTGAGTGCTCAGACTGAATCGGAGCTACGCACTTTCACTGTAAATGACGGCGTGCAATAATACACTTCTAGATGAGTCGCAAGCGATGAACAGAGGCGTGATAAACACAGGTGCACTGCACTGTGTACATTTGAGTAGGCGCGAAGGTGATATGCTTGCAGTGTATTCGCTAAGTAAAAGCCGCGGAGGCGTTGGAAAGCTGAAAACAGTACATTCAACAGGCGGCGTTGTCTTGCGCTTGCTTTTAATCAAAGGAGACTGCTGTTTACTTACTTAATTATATATATGTTTTTAAATGCGAAGCATTTCTTAGCGAACTTCGGCGACTTTGAGCGTATCTATCTATCTATCTATCTATCTAGCCGCCTACGACTTTGTGCTCTCCTGGTCGTATCGTTAATAAAATTTATACCAAAATTGATATGGCATAACATGACTGTATGACAAACATGAATAACTGGTCATATCATGAAAATCATGACTAACTTGTCATGAAAAACATGATTTACACGCCATGGCCAAAGTGCTCCTGAGGTCGTTTTCTTAACTTGATATATCCAAAAATTGGTACGATAAGACATTTCTGCATGACCGACATAAATGACAGGTGGTAATATGAAAGTCAGGACCTGCATGTAATGTACAACATGATTTACATGCCACACTCATGGCGCGCTGACGGCCGTTTCGCTAGCTTGATATACACCAAATTTGGTATTGAGTGACGTGACTGTATGACGAACATAAATGCCCAGTTGTCATATGGAAATCATGACATGTCATGTGCGACATGACTTGCATTCCACGCCCATGGCACGCTCGCGGCCGTTTCGCTAGTTTGATATACACCAAATTTGGTATTGAGTGACGTGACTGCATGACGAACATAAGTGCCCAGTGGTCATATGGAAATCATAACATGTCATGCGCAACATGACTTGCATGCCACGCTCATGGCACGCTCGCGGCTGTTTCGCTAGTTTGATATGCACCAAATTTGGTATTCAGTGACGTGACTGTATGACGAACATAAATGCCCAGTGGTCATATGGAAATCATGACATGTGATGTGCAACATGACTTTGATGCCACGCTTATGATACCTTCGGGGCCGTTTGGCTAGCTTCATATGCGCCAAATTTGGTATTGATTGACGTGACTGTATGACGAGCATAAATGAGAAGTGGTAATATGAAAATCATGACATCTCATGTGCAACATGACTTGCATGCCATGCTCAAGACTCTCGTGGCTGTTTCGCTAGCTTGATATACACCAAATTTTTAAGGCGAAACCCTTTAATGTCTCATGCTCACGTCGGTCCGTCCGTCCCTCTAGCCGTGCCCTCGCACGGTGCCAGGTGGGCGCCGAGGTGCACAAACGGACGCCGATCGCGTTGGACTCTACAGCGCTCGCGCTTTGCTTGCATAGCGTCGCTGTGACCAGCGTCTCTAATCGTGCAAGGAGGGAGACGCGCCATTCTGATCGACCCCGTCTCAGTGGGCACATGCGTTCGAGGAACACACTTTGGAATTTGCAAAATGTCCGTCAATATAAACGCTGGAACGCGGATGGCGTCTGCTCGTTGCGCAAAGCGCGAGAATACGAACGCATGCGAAACGGAGGCAGATTGGTCTCGCGTCTCGCTTCGATTCGAGGTAAAAAATTAAGCTAGCATAAGTGGCAGGTGGTAACATGAAAATCTTGGCATGCATGTCATCTACAATGCCATTTACATGCCACGCTCATGGTGCGCTTGCGTCCAGTTCGCCAGCTTGATATACACCAAAATTTGCATTGCACGACGTGACTGAATGACGAACTCAAATGGCAGGTCCTAAAATGTTAATAATCACATGTATATTATGTACTACAGCATGATTTGCTCTTCGGTGGCTGCTTCGCATTACATCGATTCCCACAGTGCGTGGGATCTGCCGGATTTTTTTTCCCTGTGGCTTGAAGTCATT